>JAJJMC010016105.1:1846348-1935334 GCA_023531435.1 Papaver californicum
AGGAGGTTTTTCCCTCAATATTATGTGGTAAGTCTAATTTAATTTAATTTCTTTATAATTCTTTACTTATTAAATTGCATAGATTTGAAATAGAAAAACGGTTTTCATTCAGTAATAGTGTTTTTGTTTGATGGGTCATGCTGGGTTGACAACCTCTGATGTCCCATGCTTGTGATTTACCTCTGCTTGTTTATATAAAATCATATTTTGGCAATATTTGAGCTTAACTTATTTAAAAAGAATTACATGATTAATCACATAATTTGTTGGAAACAACTGAGTCCTGTTTCCTAGTTTTCTCCATCTTTGATAAAAGCATCTCTAGTTTATTTTGCTTTGTTTTATTTAATTAGATTAAGTCTATTATTTTCTAAAATCATTATCTTCACAAGTCTAGTAACGAACTCTTTTTACCACTATTCTAAAACACATCAGACTCCATATACGGATCATGGCGATTAACCCTCTTTAAGAGAAAGAATTAATCTTCCATGTATCACAATATACTTAGTCTTTCACCACTCATACTTAACTTAATGAATAAACCATATGTTTACTCTAGGTCAAACTGTAATGATGTTTCTCAACAAAATAACTAAAGTAAGTACGTACATAAATTTCAAATGAGAAATAATCTAACTAAAATAAAAGATTCAGAAAACCATAAAGAATGTACTACATTATAGGACCAAGTCTCATCCTTACTACATGATCCTTGAATCCTTTAATATGCATGCCTTTAGTCAAGGGATCAGCTATCATCAATTCAGTGCTAATGTGTTCAATGATCACTTTCTTTTCCTGCACACGTTCTTTTATGGCTAGATACTTTATGTCGATGTGTTTACTTTGACTTCCATTCTTATTATTCTTAGCCATAAAAACAACAGCTGAATTGTCACAGTACATTCTTATTGGTCGGTTAATAGAGTCAACAACTCTTAGCCCAGATATGAAGCCTTTCAGCCATACACCATGTGAGGTAGCCTCAAAACAAGAAACGAACTCAGCCTCCATTGTAGAAGTGGCCGTCAAGGTTTGCTTGGCACTCCTCCATGATATTGACCCATCGGCTAGCATGAACAAGTATCCTGATGTGGATTTACGCGAATCATTGCAGCCTCCAAAGTAATAATCGGAGTAGCCTACCACTTCAAGACTGTTTGTCCGTCTATACATAAGTATGTAATCCTTAGTACCTTTAAGGTATCTTAACACTTTCTTCGCAGCCTTCCAGTGATCGATTCCAGGATTACTCTGATATCATCCTAATACTCCAACGGCATATGAAATGTCGGGTCTGGTACAGACCTGAGCATACATAATGCTACCAACAGCTGAAGCATATGGAACGTTTTTCATTTGTTCCATTTCAATGTCATTCCTGGGGCATTGGTCCAAACTAAACTGATCGCCTTTTACAATGGGTGCTATACTTGGTGAACAATCTTTCTTTCCAAATCTTTCTAAGACTTTGTTGATATAGGATTCTTGAGACAAACTTAAAATGCCTCGAGATCTATCTCTATGGATCTTTATGCCAATGACATAAGACGCCTCACCCATATCTTTCATATCAAAGTTACTTGAAAGAAATTGTTTCACCTCATATAGTAATCCTTTATCATTGGTTGCGAGCAAAATATCATCCACATACAACAAAAGGAAACACATCTTGCTCCCACTGACCTTAAGGTATATACATTGATCCATATCATTTTCTTCGAATCCAAATGAAGTAATGACTTTATGGAATTTCATATACCATTGTCGAGAAGCTTGTTTCAACCCGTATATGGATTTATTAAGCTTACAAACCAAATGCTCACGATCTTTAGAGGCGAATCCTTCAGGTTGTTTCATATAAACCTCTTCCTCTAAATCACCATTGAGAAATGCCGTTTTCACATCCATTTGATGTAGCTCTAAATCAAAATGAGCTACTAATGCCATCACCACTCGGAAAGAATCTTTCTTTGATACAGGAGAAAAAGTCTCTGTGTAATCGATTCCTTCCCTTTGAGTGAACCCTTTGGCAACGAGTCTAGCCTTATGTCTCTCAATGTTGTCATGCGAGTCTTTATTTGTTTTAAAGACCCACTTGCATCCAATGGCTTCTACACCATCGGGCAACTCGGCGAGATCCCAAACTCCGTTGGATGCCATAGAGTCCATCTCATCATTCATGCCATTCATCCATAAGTCTGAATCTCTAGAATTTATGGCTTGTGAAAATGACATAAGATCATTATCGGCCCCAATGTTACAATCCGAATCTTGCAGATACACTAAATAGTCACTAGAAATAGTTGATTTTCTTGCTCTATTAGATCTCCTCAATGGAACTTGTTCATCCTCACGATGAACAATTTGTTTCTCATTACCATCATGATCTATTAGATTGTTGTCAACTTATGGAACCTCAATGGTTGGCTGTCTAACACGCAGTTTAGCTTGAGGTGCGTGAATAACAATCAACTTGTCACTTGAAAAAGTAGGTGGAAGTTTATCAATATCCTTTTCAGGAACAATATCCTGAAATTGATCACTCCCACTAATCAAGTCATTCTCAAGAAATTTAGCATTTCTTGATTCCACAATTCTAGTGCTATGAGACGGACAATAGAATCTATAACCCTTAGACCTTTCAGCATATCCAATGAAATGCCCACTAATAGTCCTTGGGTCTAGCTTCTTCTCTTGTGGGTTGTACACTCTCACTTCAGACGGGCATCCCCAAATGCGTACATGTTGCAAACTCGGTTTCCATCCTTTGAATAACTCAAAAGGCGTCTTTGAGACGGCCTTGGGAGGAACCCGGTTTAATATGTACGCTGCCGTCTTAAGAGATTCTACCCATAAAAGTGATGGAAGTTTAACATTACTTCTTATACTTCTCACCATGTCCATTAAAGTTCGATTTCTTCTTTCTGCTACACCATTCTGGTCTGGAGAACCAGGCATAGTGTATTGGTCAACAATCCCATGCTCTTGAAGAAATTTTACAAATGGACCTGGTGCTTGTCCGTTCTCGGTGTATCTACCATAGTACTCTCGACCTCTATCTGATCTCACAATCTTAATGTGTTTACCACATTGTTTCTCTACTTCAACCTTAAACAATTTAAAGGCATCCAGAGCTTCATCTTTGGAACGAAGTAAGTAAAGATACATATATCGTGAATAATCATCTATGAAGGTGATAAAGTATTTCGGATCATTAGCGTTCATTTCTGGACAACAAATACCCGTGTGTATGATCTCTAATAGGTTTGAACTTCTCTTGGCACCAATTTTGTGTTTGTTAGTTTGCTTTCCCTTAATGCAACCAACACAAGTATCAAAATCAGTAAAGTCTAAAGTACTAAGTACCCCATCCTTTACCAATCTCTTAACTCTTTCAATGGAGATATGTCCCAATCTCCGGTGCCACAAAATTGAGGAGTCCTCATTCATAATACATCTTTTTAACCCATAATTAACATGCATAGAACTTTCAGTGATATCATTTTGCAAATAAAGACGATATAAACCATCAGAAAAAATACCATAAGCAATAACTTCAGAATTTCTGAGAATACTAAAGCCAGAATTCAAAAGTTAAAGGAAATTCCTAAAGGTACAAGTCTTGAAACTGAAATCAAGTTTCTAGTGAAACCTGGTACATAAAATGTCTTTTCTAAATGCAAAGTAAAACCACTACTTAAAATTAAACTGCATGTCCCAACAGCTTCCACATGTGAACTCATCTGACTGCCTGAATAGATGTAGTGTTCACTTCCCATTGGTTTCCTTAGGTTTGTCATACCCTCCAAGGTATTAGAAACATGGATTGTAGTACCAAAATCAATCCACCATGTATTATGATTAATATTAACCATATTAGATTCATAAACAAACGCTAGAAAATTATCACCCTTTAATTCAGGAATGTCATAATTGACATCAAAAATATTTCCAGTAAAAATTGCTGCAAAGAAAAAATATATACATGCTTATAAATAAATGTTTGAGACTTAAACTTAATCATGATTTACCAATGCAAGTCATGCATAAAAAATATGAATCTAGTGACATAAAACTTGCCTGTGGGATAAAGTCCTACTCAAATTAGATTCATAAACTACATGATGAAACTATTAAACCATATTCATTCCTTAATTCCTGTGGGTAGATTAAGGAACATAATTTAATATTTCACCCCAATTAATCATACAAATATAATAAAATTTCCTGTGGGCATACTTCATCATATTACGTATGATTAATTACAAATTCATGTCTAGTTTCCACATGTGATTTCTTAAGAAAATTTTAAATAACTAGAGATGCTGTGGCTACTCTCTAATTACTAAAATTATTAAATCACTTGACATGATCTTTGTTTATGTACAATATTAATGGTCATAATATATATATATATATATATAATTAATCATTTTATAACCATTGCACATGTCAACAAATAATAGTACAACAAATATATTGGAACAAAATTAATATGATTAAACATATTATAGTGACTGGAAAACTAGAAGGTCACATTCCCAACGTTCATTTTAATTTGAAGTCTGAATTTATTCATTTCGTGTACTTGATGTTCCGTACTAGTCCACAACAAATTACTCACATTCTTATCGGATCATCATCATATATAGAAACAAAGAAAAATGTGTCACGCATTCATACATGGAACAGACTCAATACTGCTATATATGCTTCATCAACTAGTAGGCGTCGTTGTCAATCGAAACAGATATATACGTCATTGCAAGGATTTGTATTCCCTGCTGCTACAAGCACTCTATATCTAATATCTGTTCTTGATTCACCTGCTGCATGGAATTAACCCATGCATGTTTATATCCGTAAAAGTTTTTTGTTTGTTTTATACACATAAGCATATAGTCAGTTTTTTTTTTTTTTTTTTTTTTTTTTTAAAAATGCCTTTAAATGTCATTTATGAGCATATAACACCAAACTGAATTTATTAATGATCGGACAAACTTCACTAGTCAGTTGAATGTTCAACACTTCTACCATTCTACACTTTCTTCAAATAATAAAGCTACATGTGTTTCCTTACGTTGTATTTGCTGCAAGTTGGAACTGAAACATATTCTGTCTCTTTACACAACCCCTTAAACTTTACTCAATCTCTTTGAAATCAGACAAATCAAAAAGCACAAATGGAAAAAGCTAAGGCTACTTGTTACCCTCTGCAATGAGGCTCCTAACTAGCCCTTTAAGTCGTTTCTGTCATGCAACTTTGTGAAAATACCCATCATGCCCTGTATCATCCTAACTGTATGAATTGAAGCCCTAGATTCTGATAGTACATGTCCTTATAATATAAATCATGATATACCATTATACCCATCATGCCCTGTATCATCCTAACTGTATGAATTGAAGCCCTAGATTCTGATAGTACATGTCCTTATAATGTAAATCATGATCTACCAGTTGGGTTAGTGTTTTTATCAAACACTTCATCTTCAACCGAGTTTTTTTTTTTTTTTACTTGGGTACATGTCCAATTTGAGAACCTGACTGAACTCTTATTAAAAAATGGAATTGGATACAACGATGGAATTGGGAAGGAACCGATTACAATTTAGACAGAACCAGAGAGAGACAAAATAATGTCGTTTTCAAGCAAAGCAGAGGTGATTAAAGCTCTGATACCAAATGTAAAACCTAAATGCATGTTCTAGTCACAGAATGAACATACAAATTAAAGCGGAAGCAAAAGAAGAGATTGATAAATACCTCCAGCCATTGCTTGTAATCTTAATCCTTTGAAGCTTGCCCTAATTTATGAATTGATGTGAACTTTGGTGCCAAACCCTTCTTCTCACATTTAGATGGTGTATATGGGATGAGAATGGTTTTGGTGACCTTCTGTTCAGTTTTTCTATCTTTCTGTAAAACTGACTCTCGCAATCATAGAGCAGTTACCGATAGATATAGAGTGAGGTGATTTTTCTAAAGGTGGGAGAGAGTAATGGGGCTAATGGGGACTAATAGATCACATATCTTTTTTCCTCTTATTTTAGCCCATATGGAAAAAAGGCTAACACGCCTAGCATACCTATTGTTAAAAAGGAAATCTAGGAGAAAATGAACCAGTGACAACCGAAGAAACTGACATATATCTTAATTCAGGCATAAGGAAACTATTGAAGGATACCCAAACCGATATTAGAACACCAAGAGCTTACAAAAGTTCCAGCTACAAAAAACCCAAAATAATTTAGGCAAATATAGTTCAACACCAACAATTATGATATTTTGTTGATATTCATATTGATCATTTGCATATATATCAAATCTTTCATAGCCATAATAAATCCCCAAGTTATACATAAAAAATGGAGTTGAAGTTATTGCAAATGATATATCATCTAACAACGGAATTTGCAAATTTGATATTCACCAAAATTAGATAAATAAATCTTGTAATAGCATCCTGTATAGAAATCATGTTTCATACATACGTATATGTCATGCATAAAAATAAGGTGGTTAAATACATACAGTAGTATTGTATCCGAAAAGATTCAGTTGAGGCATTCAAACATGGTAATTGCTAGAACAATCACAGGCTCAGTTTTTTTCTTTATGTATTGCATTCTAATCACTATTTTCATCTTTTATCTTCAACTTTTTGTTCATCTTTTCATTATTACTCGCTTCCTATTTTTGTGTTTAGCTGTAACAACAATGAAAAGTATAATAACTTTCCAACATCACCACTAAAGTGTACAATTTCCAGAAAACCTCCACGAAGTACAGACTCCTCACAGAGTAACAACAAAGATAGAATACGCATTAACAGAATTACTTCAGGCTTCAAGAGATATGCCTTTCCCTCCCGAAAAGGAAGAGAATTTTCTCAGTAAGGCATGGAACTACGTGTTTGTTTATAATTTAAGTTATGCCTCATTGTCTATTAGCATTTCAGATGACTAATGACTATGTACATGATATGAAAACATAAGACAATTACCTCCATACCCTGCCATATACAACTGATACTTGACTATTAACATTTCAGTTATGCCACATTGATTTGATATAAAATCTCAAAGTACCCATTAGGAAAGTTAACTAATTTGGTGCTTCAAGTTAACAAACTACTCAATAATGACATTATTTAAAGCATGTAACATTGTAGTACAGTGGTAAAGTTGATGTTTGATGATACCAGCAATTTAAATTTAAAACTCGTCAATACCGGATGGGATGTATTAAAAAAAACATTATTTAAGTTATACTTGAAACAACAAAATATCTGGTAATAAGGTAACAAATACACATAGAAAGAGTTATGTATTATGTAAATGACTATTTGTTTAATATTTATGGAATTCATGCTTACCGCAGAAGGTTGATCCTTTAAGAGTCTTAGCAATGCCGTAGAGCGCTGAATTTTTGGTATGTCAATTGCTGCATCATAAATAGGTTGAGAGAAGGTACATATTCTGCTTACATAAGCAATAAAACCCCATCAGTAACAAAAATTATCAGAGGTATTTAGTTTGGAAGAAGATATCTAAACAATCACAACACCTGGGTAAATTAATTTATAGTTTTAGTGAGTCTCTTTTAATTAGGGCTGCACATGGCTCGGTTCGGTTCGGTTTTTTCCCTAACCATTATCAAAATCGAGGGTCTCGGTTTTTCGATTTTGAAAACCGAGTGTCACCATTAAGCTTTTTGGTTCGCTTCGGTTTTAACCGTCTCGGTTTCGGTTTTTTGGTTTTGGTTTCGGTTTTAACCGATTTTTTTTAGATTTTTTTTTTAATAAAACAACCAACTCATGTTCCATTCACACATTATTCCTTCCTAATCCATTTCTACCATTTTTTTCCTAGACCTTTACTAGAAGAAACATAAACCATACGAGAACACTAAAATTAAACGATGTAAGATCTAACTACTAGTAAGTTGGACTTGCAGAAATTCAGTTCCATGTCATCAACTAATTGGTAAAACCTGGATGAATAATATTTGATATTTGGCTACGTTCAGTCTCAATTTTTTACACAGTACATCTCACATCACGTAGTAGTTTGAAACTTCAAATGCTTCAGCTTGTTAGCTTATATATGATTATACTAATCCTTTCATCTTTGGAAAACAGATTGTATACCGGAGAAATGGAAATCTATACTACCGTACGAGCACCCAGAAAGCACTAGCAAATGAACAGAGTACGAAACCTTTTGGTAGGATTTTAGCAATCATTATGTAGTAACCATTTTTTTAACCATTTCGGAGAGAGGCGCAGGAAGAAATAATGAAACAAATCTAGGTTTTTTCTTTTTATATATTAGGGTTAGAGATCAACGGCTAAAAACCCTCTGAATCCAATGGTTATTATTAATCGGTTTTTTCGGTTTTTTGGTTCGGTTCTAGGGTAGGACCAAAACCGAACCAAAATTAACTGTTTTTTTTTTCGTAACCGTTCATCACCATTTAGATATTCGGTTTGGCTCGGTTCGGTCTTTTTTGGTTCGGATCGGTACGGTTTTGTCAGTTTTTCGGTTTTTTGTACAGCCCTAATCTTAATGCCAGAAGCAATGGAACTACATGATATTCGATTAAATTCCTTTTATACTAGTTAACAATAATGGAGGCGGTGTTCAGTGCCCATACTTATTAGTGGAGCATCTTAACAACAAAAGATACAATTATTAATGCCTTAAGAACAACATAAAAATACTAAAACACATAAATAATTAAGGTTTATTTTAACTTTGGGTCCCAAATTTGTGAGCATAGTTGCATTTAGGTCCTAAAAAATTTGATATTAGAGTTTGGGTTCCAGAATTCAAATTGACCGTCTTGACCATCCAAAAGAGAGTTAAATAATTAAAATTACTAACATAAACCTAACTTCTGATTTATTTACTAATAATATCCTCATCTTCTTCTTATTCTATGTTTTCTAACCTAAATTACCACCACCACCATCGTCAATTACCACCAACAACAACATCAATTAGCAACACCATCATCACCATGCTAATAGACCCATAAATATGGTAAACCACGATATCAAATATATCACTCAAATGAATAAATATATGTAATAATATACAAGTATTGATGAATTGCGGAAAATGGAGAAAAACAGGATGATGCATTTTATGTGTAGGGACACATTCACATTAATCGTATTGTTTATAAGTTAGGTTTTATTATCTACTAATGCAACAACCTATGGATTGATTGGTAACGTTTGTAAGAAATATTTTACCGTTGCATACGTTTTTTGTGTTAACCTAAATACAGGAATGTTCTTTTAAATTGAACTTAACTAATCTTTTTTAGATTAATGTTTAATTTGAATAAGAAGAAATCCAAGGAAAAATACATGAGTATTATTTGCAGCGGCAATAATCTTTCGTACACAACCAATCTAATATGTAATTACTTTGTTTTGAAGAACACGACGGTCTCAAAATCACAATTACCCTTTTTATTCACCTAAGCTTTATTTGAAGAAGAAATTTAACTACATCTACTGCACAGTACTAATACCTATTCTTGAAACTGAAAAGGAATTACGTGGAAAAAGAAACTTACATTTATGAGAGAACAAAGAGAGAAATATATAAGTCTATTAAGTTTATTAAGTGATACCTTAGTATCAGCAGTATCATTGGAAGAAGAATATGAAGACACGTTGTGATAATTTTCAATTAATCATTATAAGCTTCTGCTGCACTTTTAGTAATAGAAGGAACAATACTCCTCTTAGTATGACATAGGAGAAGGATCATTACTCGCCTGTGGACGTTATTTTTCTTTTTTGTGAATGTTCTTCTCTTCCATCTCTTTCTCACCGGACTCTCTTGACTGCTTTTTGTTTTTCACCTTTATGGGTCTAATTTATTTTGAAGCATTATGGGTCTAATATAATGGTGGTGTTGCTAATTGATGTTGTCAGTGATGGTGGTACTAAATTAGGTTAGAAATCATAACATAAGAAGAAGATGAGGATATTTAGTGAATAAAATTAAAATTTAAGTTTAAGTTAGTAATTTTAATTATTTGACTTTTTTTTAGATGGTCAAGACGATTAACTCGAGTCCTTGGATCCAAACTCTAAAATCAAATTTTTTAGAATCTAAATGCAACTATGGTCACCAAGTTAAGACCCAAAATCAAAATAACCCAATAATTAAATAAAATTGCTTGTGAACTCATTCCCCTCTTCTGATTAACTAGATTATATTCAATATTAGATCATACTCTTGTTCAAACATTAATAGTACACATATATTTTATACCTAAGCAATATCATTTATCAATTCAATAATGGGGACTTCCAGTTTATAAAATTTGTTATCAACCTTGATATGAGGATGATGGGTTTCTCAGAACTGAATTGATAGAATATCGCAATCAAAGAGCAATAAGAATATTGAATATGAGGTTGAACTTTAAGAACATAGATAAACTGAGTCTAGGTTAAAACCAATTATTCTTCTATAATCAAGTGATTATTAGATTTAAGAAAATATCATAAAAAGTCTATCTTATAAAGACAATCTAATTGCCTATTTATACTTGTTTGTGGTAAAAGTGGGGGTAAAATAATGAGAGATACGTCAGAACCGTAAACCATTTATGTTGTGGAAGTACTTGTAGATTCGAGAAATCAAAATCACATAAGATTGGCCTAAACCAAGAAAGGATCGTTACGATCTTACTTCAGTCAGAAAGGAAGGAGAAGGGTTGGTCGTAGGGAGGGAAGCACAGGGCAGTATTGAGATCAGAGTGTCGGACTTTGTTAGGTGTGGCAGTTATGTAATGCTATGAAGGATTCTCTAGTGTATGACTGAGAGAAGGATTCTATGAAAATCATATGATAGACTTGTTCGGAGGTGGTACTCTGTGTATATCTCCTTGTCTATTTCGTATGTTCTATGTATCTTATCCTGATTTTAATAGATTGAAGAATCTATTTATGTTAAAAATTAATATGATTTGGAAAATCTATATAAATAACTGTAATGACACCACATCTACAATGTGGAAGCAGCAAATACAGTTCGAATCCACATGGAGCGGGGACAATACTGTAATCAATATTTCTAATCAACTAATCAAGAAGTATATTTTTGGATTTTTAAGAATGACAATGAAATAAATAAAGTAAACTAGCAACCAGGGTTCATAGTATCCACCAATATTTCTATTTAATTAATATAGTGAAACATAACTCTTGAATAATTATATATTCTCCGTTCTATCGACATCACCGGTTATATGTATAGAGTCGTAAATATCACTAGTTACCCTAAGCATAGCACATCAAAATACAAAACTCAAGCATGAACCATCATGTTGCATTATCGAGAGAAATATACGAAACTAATATAGACTCACAAAAATAATTGGTTATTCTAAGCATACCCCATCAAAGGTTATTGTATCGTACAAAACCGGTGAAGCAACGACTTATATTTCAGTTAATCAATAAACAATATTAAAAAATTAATCAATTCAAATCATAATAGTCAATTGCCATATAATTCCTTTCAATTGGTCTAATACTCTAAGTGGTTTCAACATAAAACCCTAGTTACAAATCTTAGCAAGACATGGATTTCTTAAAACCCGTAAAAATAAATTAAGAAAGAAAAAAAATTAAACAGATGATTGATACGCGTCACCGTTATCGAATACGTCGTCTTCTCCTCTCTCTCTCTTCGTTTTTCGTCCATCAGACCAACCCATATGTTTAGCCGCCTCCTCTTTCCGTAGCCATCAGAAACCAGCTTCTATGTCTGCTCCTATTCCATCTTATGACCATGTGCTCACTTTTTCTTTTCTTTGTTTGCTCACGTTGGAACCATCCAAGCCTCCATCCGAATCACTTTGTTTCTCCACGTCAGACTTCTTTTCTAACTATCTTTTTTTTCCATTCAACAGAAGACGACCTCTCTGTTCTTCGCCAAAATAGAAACTCCAAGCAGCCCCCCTCCTCTTATTCGTCCATTTTCTCCAAATTTAATGCCTACGAACAACCCACTAAAGCAAATGGGTCCACTTAATATAAGCCCACTATCAAATGCATGCATTAGTGGCATCAGTTGTGAAGTGAAAGTTAATTTAACTTTCAAAACATACAACCAAGTCAAATGGACTTGGAGCAATAGTTGTTACTTATTTAAAAGTGTATAAAAAACATAGAATGCGAGAACTTCTATGGGTTCCTCTCGCTGAACCTGCATAATGCTAGACACAAACACATCTAATGTGTATAGTTAGAAGCGAAATAATTCTTAAAAATTTTAGTAGCACATATACCTAACCTTAAGTGAGGTTGCTACTTAAAAATCATATTAACAACTCTTTAGGGAACTATTTTGATTGGGGGAAGAGGATCAAAAGATATAGACTTATGCAAAGGATTAGACAAATCTTCCACGATCTCCTGTATTACGGGATCCCCTCATTCTTAAAGAACTCCACTGAATTATTTACCTCATGTGTACCGTGGTATTCTATCAAACTCTTTAAGAGCCAGTCTTCATCAATTTCTACTTCAACCAAAATCTCAACATCATTATAATTCTTGGAAAGGTCAATTGGATCTTCCACGAAATCAATCAATTTGGTTTCATTCGCGATCACTGTCTCTTCAACACTCTCGTCATCAGAATCAGGGTCCTCATCAAGAAAATTTTATTCGGTGTAGATCCTAAAATTCCTCGTTTGAGTGTGTTACACCATTTATAACAATTGATAACATATACCCAATTTCCTATTATTGAATAGGTGAATGATCATGATCCGTAGTTGGAATAACTTCATCATTGTTACAAGGAATTTTGAAAGGTTTCTCATCTTCGGAATCATCATCATAAATCAAATATTCGTTATTTCCCTTAGGAATTTCAGAGTGGTTTTGGATTTGAGACCAAACATCTTCATCATTTCTTTTCCCGACAAGTTGATCAATGTGACTTATTAAATTGTCCATAGTCCCTTGAAGATGTTGAAGTGTATCTTGCATCTTTTGATTGCACTGCTCAGACTGTTTAAATATCTTGATAATGTTTGCTTCCAAGTTAGGATATCTTATCCCTTCACTCACTATAATATCTCAAGAACAAATCTCCTATCTTTGAATGTGTGAATGATCCTAAATACGATCAGACATTGGGTAAAGTATACTATAGTCAGGTTCGGTTGATGCAACTTCTTTTATGCCTTGTGGTCTATCGAGTATCCTTGAGACATTATCTATATATTGCTGAAGTACATCTTCCAAACTAGAGGAAACATGATTAATAGCATAATTTCCTCTCATCCTTATGATTGTTCACCTACATAACCACCATAAAGGGGTTGGCATGTATGAGAATAACCATAAGGTTCCGTAGGGTATTGGTCGTAACCAAAGAATTGGTTTTGATTATACCCATGGTATGATTGGTAGTTCTCATAAGACTGAGATTTAAAACCATATTGATTACCGTCATCATACGAGTCTTATGTACCGTACATGTTATTTCCAAAGGGATTTATGATAACGTACAAGAAAAAAAATCTACTAAATGTTTAAGAAAAAAAAAGTGATACTTATAACCTTTTTTTTCCAGAATTTACCTCCCGAATGAGAGTTCAATGCCTTCAACGAGTTGTGAACACCACGAAAACCTGAAAACACTAAGAAAAAACATGAAAAATATCATAAACTACTAAAACAAGCTAAAAAAAATTAAAAAATCAATTAGGAACTACTCCTCGGCAACGACGCTAAAATTTGATGCGTGTAGTAAGTGCAAAAACTTACTAAATATATTTTCCACTAGTTAACTAGTAATATAGCGGTAGTAAGGATCGTTTCCACAAAAAGTTATGCAATTAATATATTATTAGATTAGCAAACAATAATAAAAAAATATTAAAAATGCGATTTACGAGTAATTAACTAAAAGATCAATAACAATATAACAATAAATAAGTATAATTAGGGAGTTATTCGTCGTTATCAAACGTTAACTCAGTTAATATACTCGTTTACCTTTCGTCAGAATCATTCATCACCAACCGTATAATAGGAGCTAGATCAGTGTTATCCCCAAAACTCCTTTTATCACTAGATACAGAAGTACTCGACTACCAGATTATATTCTTTTGAACCACCAAGTAGTACATCACTCAAAATGTAACCCAATCAGATGCTTTAGGCGTTGTAAATTTAGTTTGATCCCAATAGTTAAACTCTTGTCTCAAGGTTCACTTTTTGGTGTTATCTTTACTCGCAATTGCTCCACAGAATCCCTCTGCAAGGTCTTACAATTTCTACTTGTGTAGATTATTTTTTGACTATTACACCTATCTCACAACTCTCTTCTAACAATAGAATAATCAATAGATAAATTTAGCATGCACTCCAAACAATCTAAGAATCACTTATCAACATTAGATATAGCAAAAACAAACAACGATGATTATAACTTCAAAAAACTTTTATAACACGACTAGAACATTGAATTTATCCTTAATCAAAAAAATAATTAGTTACTCATAATACAAGGAAAGAAGAAGAATGAACGGTTTCCTCTGAAAGAGGTAAACCCTAGGTTTTAAGATATAGAGAAAATTTCGTGTGAAAGTTGTAGCTAGGGTCACCTTTATATAGGATTTTGTTACCTCCTCTTGACGGCTATCCAACTAAGAAACCTGAGCTTCAAATATTTTCACTTCCTTTTGATCATTATCCAAGTAGTAAACTTAACTACCTCAAATACTAACACCTCCTCTTAATTTCTATCTAATTAGGACACTTAACCTCCTCAAATCCAACAAAAACCCTTATTTTCACGTCAAAGGCAAGCCCAAAATGCATCCCTTCTTTCCCTTCCCACGCAGGCCCAAAAAAGGCTCAACAGAAACCTAATCTAAGTTTTTTTTTTTTGATAAATTAAAAGAGTTTATTGATAAGAGTTTAATACATAGAAGTAGATAGAAAGTCAGGCTTATGCCCTAACCATTCTTCTATGAATTTTTCTCTTCTACAATGTTTAGTTGGTGTATCAGCATCCCTATTGATATCTCTACTAATAAAATCTACTTTAGAAAAACTAGACAAGTTTAAGAGGAAATTACAATCATCCAATATTAAGGAGTTGTACCAACCTACTTGAAACTTATTATTATTATTCAAATAATTAATTAGATTTATTGCATCATTGTGAATATGAATGCAGTTGATGTTCATGCAGTTGATGTTCATGCTTCTTATCCACTTGATGCCTTCAAAAATTGCAAGACACACTATTTCTTCAGATCTGTTAACTTTAACTTTGAAATTTTTATAACCCTAGAAAAGAAAATTGTTCCTGAAATCGAAAACCCTAACTTTGTTGATAATTGATTGTGCTTCTACCAGCCAACAATTGGTTTATCATCAGGTATAAACCCTAATTTTTTTGTATGAGTAGTTAATGGTGGTAATAATTATAAAACGAAGCATGAATTTGAATTTTTTTTCCTTAGATTTGATTTAGTGGTTGAGTGATTATGGTTGTGTAGATGTTGTTTCAAAGAATAGAGACAAGAGTTTTCGTTGTTGTTTGATATTATATCTGATTTTGGTTGTCATTTGATTTCATTATCATAGTTTTGGTTTTTCCACCACCACCACCACTACCTTTGTCATATTCTTTGTATGATATCAGATTTTTCATAAAGAGATTGTCTTTTAGCCATCAGTGTGTCCATTTTTTTGTATTTTTAATGTTGAAGATTTTAAGTCAAGGGTTTAAGAGGTTGATGAATGATTATGTTAAATTTTGGTTTTATTGTATCCAGGTTATTAGGTAGTGTTTATGCAAAATTGTTTGGAGTTGGGATGTTTAATACGAAGAATGATGTGATGAGTTTATTGGGAAGCTGTAATTTGAGTACTGAAGATATCAAAGTTTAACACAATCCATGTTCCTTCCAGTTAGCATGTATTTCTGCTATCTTTTACTCCATATGAATGTTCTACGAAATGGCTAGATGTTTTTTTATAAGTGGTGTGGGTCATGAGGATTATCGTACTCTTTACCTTTGCAATTGGTATGCAGGGTATTGCAATTACTGTCACATAATGAATATGATAATGTTGTGAGGGAAATCACTAGGAAATGTCAATTGTACAGAGTCGAGAAGGTGAGGTTCCTTTTGTTTTGATCTGGATGGGTATCTAACATTTGAAATTTTAAACTGACTGAAATTTGTTCTTTCGTTAAGTTTTACTTCTTAATTTGGGTGGATTCTATGACTGATAAGATGCATTTGTTTGTGTTAGATTGATCCTGGACAGTGGAGTGTTGAATCTTATATGGTAAAGATGTAAGTACAAGTTTTGAACCATGATGTATATACATTTTCACTATTGGATTTGTCTGATGGCTAATTGTACACTTAATTAGGGCGTAGTCTTCTTTGTAATAGTTTGTTCATGATATCTAGTTGTTCGATTGACCCTAATGCGTAGACCAGGGGAGGGTAACAACAAATTTTTTTGTTCCATCTGACTATAATTAGAAGAGATGTAAATTTTATCAGAAATTAATGTCACTTTTCTAACTTTATTATTTTGCATCTCTATTATCTTTATTTATTGTGATTGTTGTCTTATGATCTTTAAGGTAGTCCATTTTCCTATGAGTGAACTGAAATTTTCACAGCAGAACCGAACTTGGATCAGTTTGATTTAGTTAATAGTGTCTACGTGATTTCTGTTAGAATAAGTTGCATTATAATGTTTTTGTAAATTATGGAAAGATAAAGAGTATATGCATGTTTGAAACTAATAACTGGTAATATGGTTAGTATTCTACGTATCTTAGTTCTATAAGCTAAAAATGAATCCAGTATATGTATCTTATGTCATGTGTTACTTCAAGGAGTCCCTCGCTTTGCCTTCTCAGAGGACATATAACACATTTTGTTTGGTTGTGATTTCAACGCATCCAACTTGCGATTCTTCTGGAGGTTATGGATTTGTCATTTTTAATTTGTATGACTGTATAAAAGTGTTAAGCCTGTATAGCCTATATGACACATCTCTTGAAATCTTTTGAAATTTTGTGCTGGAAAAATTTCTCAGACCCCATGAGATTCGCAGTGGTACAATTCCCTTCAAAGCTTGATGCAATTAATGTTGTCCTTGAGAAGAACATGAGTTTCTGTCTAAATACTCAGATCTCGATGCGAGTTCTTCAGTAAATAGAACCATTCTTTCTCTTGTTTATTACAAGTTGAAATTGATGTGGTAGGATTGACGGTATAGATTTCAGTTTGTACCTAATATTTAGTTGGGATGAGAATTCAGGTTAACTGGTTGCAGTAGTAAAAAATTCTAAATTGTATATTTTGTGTCTTTATGATGAAGGGTATGTAGAATATATTTTTGGTGGTTCCGAGGTACATGAAAAGTCATGTAATCCCACTCTAAATTTTGTATGTTTTTTGTAATTCTAGATGATGTCTTCACTATGTAATAATAATTTATTTTTGGTACCAGGTCTTCCCTTATCATCTATGGCATCCATACCAATACTTTCTGGTAAGCAAGTGATTGAACTCATAGAAATCTATAAAAATCTTGAAAGTTACGAGGATCTAACCAAAGCTTTATGCTCCAAGTTCTGCAGGCAGTTAAGTCGAGATCATTACAGGTTGCAAGCATCCCAAGCTTACTTGGAATATTCCAAATTGTACGTGATCTCAGCGCTTGGTTTGTTTATTTTAATCTCTATGGTCTGCTTTTAATATTAGTACTAGTTAGTAATTGGAATTTATTACTACATCTCTTGTAGATGACATTTGTTCATGTACTAGCTTCCTTTAGCCCAATTTTATATTTCTTAGTTTTTTCTTTCCCATATTGTATTTTTAATTTGTTGTTTTGTCTGTATAGAAGTGGGATCAGTTGATGCTTTCATATTGTGCAATACTTTTGTTTGTTACTGGTTAGAGTTTAGGTTTACATTTGGACACCTTGAATTGAATACATTATTCCAATCTACGTACGTCTACATTTGTATACATATTTTGATAATCCTTTTTTGTATTTGTGTGGAGTCTGATAGGCTATATTGTTTGATATGTTGCGTTCAGATTACCTGGCTATTGTCTCTTCAAGAAACCAAGCTTCATTGAGGAGTTTGTTGTTGTTTCTTCCATATATTTTTTGATGTCATTTACTATCTATAGCATATTCTCTAGAGAGTCAATTTAGCCTGCTTCAGTAAGCATAACTAAACTTATTACCACTAGCATCTCTACGCAAAACAACAGTTTGAATATGCATTCAAGCACATCAATGAGTCTTATGCTACAACATTGATTAATATATTTGCATATACCTTTTGTGTATTTTGATTTTTTGCCGAGCTCATTTGCAATTTTAACTCATTTGTATGGTGGTTGTGCAGGTTGTTGTTATTGATCAAAGACTTGAAGCTGATCACATTAATGTTGTCCTTAGACAACGATTAATAACTCTTATAAAGGTTTCCGGATATGTTTCATGCTACCATTTTCATACTTTTGAATACTAAAATTATCGGCATAAACTTCTTTTGATAGATTTTGAACTCTTCATTCTGCTGCACTGTCATAGGTCGTATCTGTAATCAAGGTAGTGCTAGTAGATTCTTCATTTGACACTATTTCTTCAGTTTAAGTATTTCCTTATTTTGAATGGTTCTTTTTTTTCTTTTAATCAGGAAAAGGTAGAAATTTGTGCAATATCCATCCAGGTTAGTGAACCATATGTAGTTATTTTTCCTGTGAAGGTGTTAAATACATAACAAAGATGAAGGTGAGGGACTAAATGATGAATTATGGTTTTGTTCCAATTTCTAAAAATATTTTCATTTTGTTTTACTCTTCATCAACAGAAAGCAAGCAAACCTGTTACTAAAAGATCAAGTACAATTGATGGGGTAACTTTTCCTCATTAAACATCTTCTTACTAGTCCGAGAGAATGTTAATACCAGTTTTTCCTTCTCCATATCTTTTGTTTTATAATATGTTTTCTTTATTGTGGAAATTGTACGACTAGTTGCTTCATTTTCTTATTCCATATTGCACCATTGGATATTAATTTTTCCGTTAAACACAAAGAACTAGATTTTTGTCATTTTTCGTAATGAAGTTCTCTTCAATTTCATGCTGATATTGTGATGCAGATGAGCAGGCTTTAGCCTATATGGAGTCTAAAGACCCGATTGTCGTAATTTAGCTCAAGAAGGGTCTAATTTGATTGGAAACGGGCCAACAATCGTGACATGAGAGGACTTGTCGTCTCATGGTCTTCAGATTTTAGCCAAATTCCATCGTTTAGGGCTTCAAACAGGCGTTTTTGCTATTTTAGGAAAGTTTTTGTTTTCTTAATAACTACTTCGTTAGGAATCCGTTTGGGTCGCCGTTTGCGGCAAATAGTTTTATTTTATGAGTACTTTTAGTATTTTAGGTCGACCAAAATTTGCCAAAAAATAGCAAATTAGGGTTTGAGTCGGTTTAGGGTTTTTTTCATCCTTTCTTGACCAGCAAGTTAAGGTTTTTCCCCAAGTATATAAATAGAGTCCTCTATGTATTATTTATACAGTTGAATTTCATTAATAAGAGTTATTTTCTTAAACTTTTTCAAGTTTAATCGATTATTGTTTATAGTCGGAAAACCGAAGTCTAAATAATTATCGTTGTTCATAGTCAAATTCCTAGGAATATTTGAAGTATGAACAAAACCTCTATTTTCTTTCTTTTCTTTGTTACCCGCTGCATCAGTTGGTATCAGAGCGAAGTCGATTTTAGGGTTGATAAGATGCCACCAAGAGTAGCAATCGGTCAAGGTCGAGGAGGAGGTCCAGAAGGTTTCATCCCATGGAGATCTAGAGAAGAATTCATTGAATATGTAAGGTTTGCTGGGTCGGTTTAACCTTCTTAAGGAAGAAGAAGATGGTAACGCTAACCTTTTTGCTAGAGGGCATCGCGAAGGTAGAATAAATCAACGAGAGGATTTTGATCGCTGGAAGGCAGGAATAAAGTAGAGATCCCAGAATTTTATGGTGGTTTGGAACCGGAAGAGTTTCTCTCCTGGTTGAATACGGTTGAGGAAGTATTGGAATTCAAAGAAGTACGAGATAACAAACGATTTTCGTTGGTAGCGACTATGTTTCGTGGGAGGGCTAATTCGTGGTGGCAACAACACAAGCTGGTACGCAGTCGCAAAGGAAAACATAAGTTAGTATCATGGGAGAAGTTGAAGAAACACATGAGAACAAAGTTTTTACCACATAACTACATTGGATTGATGTACCAGCAGCTGCAAAACCTACGCAAGGGAGTACGTTCTATAGACGACTACACCAAGGAGTTTTACCGACTCCTTTCTCTTAACGACTTGTCAGAGTCAGATGAGCAAAAAGTCGTTCGCTATATAGGTGGTCTCCCTCAACAATATCAGGATACACTCAATATGTTTGATTGCTTGTCTATTTCAGATGCACATCATAGAGCAAGGCATATAGAGAAACAAGTAGGGCGTAGAAGCCTAAATTGGGGTATCAATGTGGCAGCATCTCCAACAAGTAACCGAAGTACTTCAACACCTAGTACTGCTAGTAAACCTAATTATTCGTCAACACCAAATAAAACCCCAGTTACCACTTTTGGAGGTAGGTGTAATAAGTGCGGAGAATATGGGCACAAAGCCAGTGACTGTCAAATAACAGAACGAGCGAACAAGGTATTTTTCACTGAAAACGACCGTGAAGAAGATGGATGGGTAACTGATTACGAAGAGGATCAGGAGGATGATTCTGACCCTGTCGATGAAGTAGTTGCTGGAGATAAATGAGTGAACTTTGTAGTCCGAAGAAGTTGTCTCACTCCACGAAAAGATGAGGGCGACAGCTGGTTGCGTAATAATATATTCTAGTCGACGTGTACGATCGAAGGAAAAGTTTGTCGTCTAGTTATTGATCCTGGAAGTTGCGAGAATATTGTTGATGAAGAGGTCGTGAAACGATTCAAGCTGGAAACCAAGGCACATCCACATCCATACAAGCTTTCTTGGCTTAAGAAAGGGAATGAGGTAAAAGTAACAAACGTTGTTTGATTTCTTTTTCAATTGGTAACAAATATAAAGATAAAATATGGTGTGACGTTACTAGTATGGATGCTTGTCAGTTGTTGTTGGGTCGTCCATGGGAGTTTGACAGGAAAAGTAGTCATGACGGGTATAAGAATACCTAGAGTTTTTTATGGAACGACGTACGTATAGTACTTGTACCCAGTAAAGAGAGTGCACCTACACCAAATACTGGAGAAGCTACCAATCTCTTGTCGTTTAAGCAGCTTGAAGATGAGGTAGGAGACGCAGGTGAATTGTACGTGTTGATTGGCAAAGAAGAACAACATGATGAAAGTATTATTCCCATTGCAGCTCAACCTTTAATTAAGGAATTTATGGATGTTTTTCCTAACGAGTTGCCGGACGAGATACCACCTCTTCGGGATATACAACATCGTATTGATCTCGTTCCTGGATCAAGCTTGCCAAATAAAGCGCATTACAGAATGAGTCCTAAGGAGCATGAAGAACTTCGTCGTCAGGTAGAAGATTTGCTACATAAAGGATTTATCCGACAGAGCCTAAGTCCTTGTGCAGTACCAGCGTTGATGATTCCAAAGAAAGATGGAACGTGGAGAATGTGTGTTGACAGTCGAGCCATCAACAAAATCACAGTCAAATACCGTTTTCCAATTCCCAGGTTCGATGACTTGTTAGATCAGTTGTGTGGAGCAAAGGTGTTTAGCAAACTCGATTTGAAGAGTGGGTACCATCAGATCAGAATTCGTGAAGGTGATGAGTGGAAGACTGCTTTTAAAACTCGAGAAGCATTATATGAGTGGATGGTTATGCCATTCGGGTTGACTAATGCGCCAAGTACATTCATGCGTATCATGAAATCAAGTACTCAGACCCTTTATCGGTACTTTTGTGGTTGTTTATTTCGATGATATTCTCTTTATAGTGCTAACATGGACTTGCATGTTCAACATCTTCGAGAAGTTCTCTCAGTTCTACGCAGGGAGAAATTATTTGCGGCTATCAAAAAGTGTTTATTCATGACATATCGAGTTTTATTTCTCGGTTACGTCGTCACCAAGGATGGAATTAAGGTAGATGAGTCCAAGGTTGAAGCTGTGAGAAACTGGACTACACCTACTACATTACACGAGGTAAGGAGTTTTCATGGTTTCGCTTCTTTTTACCGGCGTTTTATTCCCCACTTCAGCACCATCATTGCACCCATTACTGAATGCATGAAAGGAGAAAAGTTTTCATGGTCTGAGGAAGCTGACGAATCCTTTGAAGCTGTCAAGACAAAGCTGATAACTGCACCACTATTGGTGTTACCTGATTTCAGTAAGCCGTTTGAACTACACTGTGATGCATCGAAGGTGGGAATTGGAGCTGTTTTAAGTCAGGAAGGACGACCTGTAGCGTATTTCAGTGAGAAGTTGAATGGTGCTAAGCTCAACTATAGTACTTATGACGTGGAGTTTTATGCTATAGTTCAAGCCTTGAAGCATTGGCGTCACTATCTAATTCATAACGAGTTCATTATGTTTTCTGATCATGATTCTTTGAAGCACATCAACAGTCAAGAGAATCTTTCTTCTAGACATGGTAAGTGGGCTGGTTATTTGCAAGAGTTCACTTTTGTACTGAAACACAAAGCTGGTCGCAGAATCAAATTATTGATGCCTTAAGCCGAATGAGTATGATACTCAACACCATGCGAACTGAGGTAATAGATTTCGGTTCATATTCTGACCATATTCTAACCGATCCGAACTTTTCGGAGATTGTGGATGATATCAGTTCAGGCAAACGAAGTGATTACCTTATGCATGAAGGATTTCTCTTCAAAGGTAACCAATTGTGTATTTCTGATTCTAGTCTCCGTTTGAAGATTATTAAGGAGTTACATGACGAGGGGCACATGGGAAGGGATAAGACTTTCCAACTTGTTTCGAAGTCATATTACTGGCCAACAATGAGACGTGAGTTGCTAAATTCGTGGATAGATGTCGAATCTGTCAAATTTCAAAAGGAAAAGCAACTAATGCAGGATTGTACATGCCATTGAAAGTTCCAAGTCAACCCTGGGCAGATTTGAGCATGGATTTTGTATTGGGTTTACCTCGAACTCAGAGGGGACATGATTCAGTATTTGTAGTTGTTGACCGTTTTTCAAAAATGTCCCATTTTATTGCTTGCAAGAAGACTACTAATGCACTGAAGGTAGCTGAATTGTTCTTCAGGGAAGTGTATCGTCTACATGGATTGCCATGTTCAATTGTTAGTGATCGAGACACAAGATTCCTTAGTTATTTTTGGAAGACCTTGTGGAAATTAGTTAACACAAGGCTTAACTTCAGTAGTGCGTATCATCCTCAAAGTGATGGACAAACAGAAGTTGTGAATCGTTCTTTGGGTGATATACTACGGTGTATGGTTGGAGACAATCCGAAAAGTTGGGATCAGAAACTTTGCCAAGCTGAATTTGCATTTAATCGTTCAGTAAACCGTAGTCTGGGCATGAGTCCGTTCGAGGTTGTTTATGGCTACAATATACGAGCACCAGTAGATTTAGAACCTGTTCCTGATCTGAAGAGAATTGAAGTTCGTGCCGAAGAACGTATCCAACAGTTGCAACAGGTTCACAAGTTGGCTGAAGAACAGTTGTTTCGAGCTAATGAGAGGTATAAGGAGGCGGCAGATAAGAAACGCAGAGTTGTGGATTTTGCAGTAGGAGATTTTGTGTGGGAAATATTGACAAAGGATCGTTTTCCAGTTGGCGAGTATAACAAACTGAAGGCGCGCAAGATTGGTCCCTTGGAAATTGTCGCGAAGATTAATCCTAATGCCTACAAGTTAAAGCTTCCAAGTCACATCCGGACTTCTAATGTTTTTAATGTCAAACACTTGGTGCCGTATAATGGGTGATAATTCTGATGATGACCAAGAAAATTCGAGGGCGAATTTCTCTCAACCCCGGGAGAATGATGCAGATGAGCAGGCTTTAGCCTATATGGAGGCTAAAGACCCGAGTGTCGTAATTTAGCTCAAGAAGGGTCTAATTTGATTGGAAACGGGCCAACGATCGTGACATGAGAGGACTCTGTCGTGTCATGGTTTTTAGATTTTAGCCAAATTCCATCTTTTAGGGCTTCAAACAGGCGTTTTTGCTATTTTAGGAAAGTTTTTGTTTTCTTAATAACTACTTCGTTAGGAATCCGTTTGGGTCGCCGTTTGCGGCAAATAGTTTTATTTTATGAGTACTTTCAGTATTTTAGGTCGACCAAAATTTTCCAAAAATAGCAAATTAGGGTTTGAGTCGGTTTAGGGTTTTTTTCATCCTTTCTTGACCAACAAGTTAGGGTTTTTCCCCAAGTATATAAATAGAGTCCTCTATGTATTATTTTATACAGTTGAATTTGATTAATAAGAGTTATTTTCTTAAACTTGTTCAATTTTAATCGATTATTGTTTATAGTCGGGAAACCGAAGTCTAAATAATTATCATTGTTCATAGTCGATATTCCTAGGAATATTTGAAGTCTGAACAAAACCTCTATTTTCTTTCTTTTCTTTGTTACCCGGTGCATCATATTGTCTACCTTGCTATTATTTCCAACCACTTGCAGGGAACCATAATTTTTCATATACTTTAATTCCTATGCGAATCATTATTGGTTGTTATAATATTTTTGTTTCATCTCTTGTTTATTTTTTTCGAGGATTCAACTTCTGAAGTAGATTATATCAGATAAGAGGGATCTTGAAAGTCGTCAGTAGTGCACCTTACTTCGTACCTTATGTTTTGGCTAGCTTCTGGAAGCTTTTGGGTTCATGGTAGGTACCTTTGACTTGATCTTATTTTGCCTTTTTGGATCAGAGAGAGGATTTTCTTTTTCTTTTTCTTTTTGGTACCCTTGTACCTAAAGAGTTATTAACGTTGCTATTAAATATTGGACAGAGGTTAAGGTGTTCCCTGATATCCATAAATTTAAGCTTCAAAATGTATCGATGTTTGAAGTGAACTATTTGTTCATAAATCATTGGATATATGTAGAAAGTATGATACCAAATATCTTGTCGCTTAATTTTTCCGATGATTCTCATATTTTATTTTTAGATACTTTTTATAGTTTTATGATTGTACTTATGTATCACTATAACATTTTGTTGGATTACTATTTATTTACTGATCTCTCTCTCTCCTACTCACTTTTTCTCTCATTTCATATGATGTCAGGTGTTTTGGAATTCATTTTGAACTTCCCAAACTACTGCAATGGTGGAGGTTCACTGATATGTTGAGAAATCTTCTAAAAATAGTAAGAAAAGATTAAGATTGAACACGTTAATATGTTGAAATGGTAGCTGAGGTATATGTGATTTATCTTGAAAATCTTAACATCTCACATTTTGAGTCTCTATTATGATTTTGATTAGAAGAAAGCAAATATAGTCTCATAGAGTTTATAGAAAACTGTATCTTTTTGGGCTAATACAAATCTTGGTAAACAAAACGACAGGAATTCATTAATAACAATTCTATTTATTTTTTGAAACCTAGTTTAAATTACCAACGTTATAGGCATTGGTAAACAAAACGTTGCTTTCTTCTGAAAGAATGAGCAACGAATGTAACTGGTTACAAAATAAAATTACACGGCTGGGAATATTTCTAGTGGGACCCGAAAAAATGTTTCCTAACTGAAATAACAGTTAGAAAACGTTGCTTAAATTAATTTGTCCATTGTTTTAATTAATTAAGCAACGTTTATAAAGGTTGCACAAAAAGTAGCAAATATTTGCTACGTCGTTATTGCAACGGATATAAATGTTCCTAAAAATCAGGGAGACGTTTATAAACGATGCAAAAAGGTTAAAAGTGGTGTAGTGACAGGCCATAAATATGGCCACGACATTAACGAATGCCAAAGCTAGTGGTGCATAAGCAATAACCATAGCAATAACAAGTGCCAGCTTTAGCGAACCCTAGCCACACTCTCAACACCAATGAGTAGCACACACACAAATGTGCCAAAAGGCTTCGGAAAAAGCCAACAAAGCTAACAAAACACGCGCCAAACAAGCACTAGCAGTGGTGGTGGTAGCGCTAGCACTAGCGCTCTTCTTATTTACCTTTGTGCATCCCTTCACATTTGCTTGTGCCAGGACCATCTTCACTTGCTCGTGCTAACACAAATGTGCTTTTCCTGTGATTGGCACAAACTCATTATCTTACGACAAGCTCGCGACTTATTCACGTGTTTTGAGTCCATGACTCCACTAACTCTACGAGAAATCAAAACAATAACATGGGGGGGACTCTTCATGGGGTTTTGATTTGGTGGTTACAACAACATGCAGCGTGGCAACACCCCATGATAAGAAAGTTACAAAGTAGTGGTAAGGATGAAGAAGTTAATGGAGTAATGGAGTAATGGTTTCCCAAAGATTCTAAGGCGGTTATACCATTATCCCAACGACTTCCACCTCTCCATCTCTTCACTACCTCCACTACTTACAAGGAAAACGTGTGTTCCCAAACTAGTATAAGTAGGCTACTTAGCCCATTCAGAAAACACAACAAGCTTACCATTCTCATAAGCTCTGTTATTTTCTCCAATAGTTCATCACTTCTACACACAATTCAATGCACACATTTTCTTCAGCTTTCTTTGCTTCCCTCCCCTAAGATCAACCCATTTTTTCTCCTTGTGGCCGAAGCAGGACGGAACGGCTACTATCGTGGTTTAGGCTTGTCCTGTACGATTTTGATTTCCGAATCTAAAGAAAGTACTTCAACAATACATTGTTTTTCCTAAGAGTAATTTTTAGGTACTAACAATTGGCGAGCGCAGTGGGAGGTCAATCTTTCGATAATGAATCTGATTCTTCAATCATCTAAAAAATGGTCGGTCTTAGGTATGATTTAATTACTACCAATTCTAACACTTCCCCTGTCAACACTAATGGTGATACGCATAACCCCTCTCCAGCAGTCAATAGCGCCACCAACCCACGTCTCACTAATGGAACTACCGAAGTGGTCGAAACCCCAATCACTGTGGCTAAGTTGATGCGAAGACAAGAATCTCAAGCAAGAATTCTAGCGATAAGGAAGATGCGTTAGGTGCTATGTTCTCTTCCTTGTCAAATTATTAGAAGAACTAAGATTTCGTAGCGCTTTCGAACTACAATATTGGGAGCTTCACCACTACAGAAAAACCAGTGAACTAGGAAGCTATATTTCTAATTGAAAACTTTTACGAGCTTCTTCACTTTTCCAAGGATCAACGTGTCGATACCTTTGCCGCTCTCAACCATATAGCCGTGAACATACACCTGATGCCGTCTCCAATGTAAATAAAAACAGTCATATCAGAAAACCCAGCTATGAATAGCATCACTTTCACCGAGGAGGACATGATGGCCGAAGAAGGTCACAAACGTGCTTTGTATGTTACTTCTCATGTCAAGGAGTTCAAATTCAGAAGGGCTCTTATCAACACATGAGCGGATGCTAATATTATTACACTCAAGACGCTCAAAGTGGCCCAAGTCCTGCAGAATCAGTTCACGCAGCATCCCATACTGATGAAAGTTTTTGAAGGTAACCGCACTAACTCCTATGGATATTTTATTTAAACTTACAAGTGGGTCCTACCGTTTCCAAGGTAAAATTCCACGTCATTATAAAAGATCTCGAATACCACATGATACTAGGGCGTCCATGGATGCATGAAGACAAAGTTGTCCCTTCCATCAATACGTGAATGCAATGATGAATGGGAAAATCATACGCATAACCGCATCGCCATCACCCTACAGTCCAATATATGATGTTGAGTTCTTCAAACTATAGGATGATAATGTCAAACCACCCAACAAAGTCTACAGCATGCCGTTACCTGACTGGCGATAACAAACCAACCATCAACCTTTACCGCAAAATCCGGGTCACCAAAAGCGACTTCCGGACCCTCTGTATACCACAATGGGATATCTGGTGTCATAAATCTTCAACCTACTAAGAGAGGCCATAGTTTCATGACTGGTTGTGACAACAAGGGAAGAGTAGTTTACCTCCGCAATCGTTGTTAGCAATTAACAGGGCAGACATGCCAAGAGTCTCCCCGCCCACATATATGCAGCCATAGTGAGGAACAATATCATGAAGAGGTTCAAGACGTGTTGCGGCAATTATAAGATAATACAGATGCTACGGCGACATGCTTGAAACCATCAATCTAGCAACGAAAGAGAATCCACGACCAGTTTCAATTAGCTCAGCCTTTTCACCATAAGAAAAAGTAAGGATTGTCAGTCTACTCAAGGAATATCAAGACGTCTTCGCCTGGACTTACGAAGAAATGCTCGGGTTGGATTACAAACTGGTCACTCACCAGTTACACGTCACTCCTGACGCCAAGCCAGTCAAACAACAACTTAGACAGTTCAGGTACAAAGTTAAGGAACAAATCAAGACTGAAATTCAGAATTTGCTGGTAGCAGGCTTCATCAAGCCAATCCAACACCCCATATGGTTGACCAACGTTGTCCCCGTCAAGAAGAAGAATAGACAAATAAGATGTTGTGTGGACTTCATGAACCTGAAAAATCCTGTCCCAAGGATGATTTCCCCTCATGAACATCAACATGCTCGTAGATGATACCAGTGGACATAACATGTTTTCGTTCATGGATGACTATAGCGGCTACAATCAAATAAAGATATACGAGTATGATGCTGAGAAAACCGCGTTTCGAACTTCT
This sequence comes from Papaver californicum, assembly GCA_023531435.1. Lineage (NCBI taxonomy): Eukaryota > Viridiplantae > Streptophyta > Magnoliopsida > Ranunculales > Papaveraceae > Papaver > Papaver californicum. The sequence goes on from JAJJMC010016105.1 coordinate 1,875,250, forward strand.
ATCGGAACTTCTATTACACAGTGATACCCTTTGGATTGAAGAGTGTCGGCGCTACTTACCAAAGAGCCATAACAATAATTTTTTATGACATGGTGCATAAGCAAATGGAAGACTATGTCGACGACGTGGTAGTGAAATCCAAAACTAGATCCATGTAGATGTCTTACGCCAAGTCTTCAAGAGATGCCGTGAATACCATTTGAAGATGAACCCTCTGAAGTGCACCTTTGGCGTATCCTCTGGGAAGTTTCTGGGATTCCAGGTAACAACAGAAGGAATCAAGGTGGACCCGACCAAAACACAAGCTATCACCACCATGCCACCGCCACACACTATAAGGGAACTTAAAATCTTCATGGGAAAGGTATCATATATTCGGCGCTTTATTCCTGGACTAGCTCAATTCGTTGCTTCATTTATACCCCTACTAAAGAAAGAGGCGAGTTTTGTTTGGTCATCTACGCAATAGAAAGCATTTCATCAAATTCAACAGTTGCTGCTATCAGCAGCCGTTATGAAACCTCCAGCTTCGGGAAAAATATTACTCCTCTACACGACCTTCAGTGAAGTGGCCATAGGGGCCCTATTGTCTCAAGAAGACGATATGGGGACTGAATGTCCCATTTACTATCCCAGTCTTAATTAAGAGATGTGGAGATGAGATACCCCAAGGTTGAAATAACATGCCTGTCCTTGGTGCATGCCATCCAGAAGTTTCGGTATTATCTACTGGAAAATAGAGTGGTGTTGATGGCTAAGGATGATCCCATAAAAAATTTTTACTATCAAAACCTTCTCTCGTAAGACGATTGGCAAAATGGTTGCTACAAATGTCAAAGTTCGACATATCATGTGTATCACCAAAAACGATAAAGGGACAAGCGGCCGCAGACCTACTTATAGCTTTTCCATGGAAGATGATACTACGACTCATGAAGACGTACCTGGAGAATTCCCAGACATCTCACTCGCTGAAGAAGAAGCCTGGTTATTGTACTTTGATGGCTCTACTACCCCAACCAATAATACAGGAGGAGCCGACGTCATACTAGTTTCACCAACCGGCAAAGTGATCCCACATTCGTTCAAGATGGACTACAAATGCACCAACAACTCTGCCGAGTATGAAGCCTTTTTATTGGGACTATCGTTAGCCAAGTAAGCTGGAGCGACACGCCTCGAAATAAGGGGAGACTCGAAGTTACTAGTAAGCTAGATAATAGTGTATATTCTTTCAAGGAAGAAGCACTAGCTCCGTATAGGGACTAAGCACAAAAGTTTTTACCTCACTTTGTTGACGCGACGATCGTACATACAGGTGTTTGTAGGTAAAAACGATTTGAAGGGTAAAAGGGGAAAAGTGATCGAGTAGGTTAATACTTGTGAGATCAAATCGCTTAAACACCAACATTTATTCCGTATAAGTACTTTTAAAATTTGAGAGATCAATCTGTACGAAATTGGCCTAAATCAAGAAATGACCGTTCCGATTTTGCTTCAGTCACAAAGGAAGGAGAAAGGTTAATTTGTAGGGAGGGAAACAGAAAGTGTTGAGATCAATGGAATTGATTATCGATGGTTGTATGTGTTTGAACTGCTGTAAAGACAAAATGATAGCCCTGTGATCGTTCAAGTACTTATCAGATAAAAATCTTGTCCTTTGTTGATAGGTTGAAGAACCTATTTATAGCAGAAAAAGTTAACGCATTGATCTCGTAAGTGGTGACAGTTGTAGAGAAGTGGAAGAGTAGAAAAGTGGAAATCATGGTGAAAACCGACTCCGTCGTGTGAGTGGGACTTGGAAGTTGTGCAACCACTATTTCTTTAACTTCTTCAACTGTCGACACGACTTTTATACTTTCTCGTCGTGGGTGTATCGTTACTCCACACGTGTTGTAGGCCACCAGACCAAAACCCCAGTGAATATCCCCACATGTGACATAATTGATGTCTCGAGCAAAGTTGAGTCTACTTCGTAGACGATTGGTCAGTCGTTGACCGAGCTAGATTATCAGTCTTTAGTATGCTGATGAGTCTTCCATGTTGACTCATTGATGAATGAAAGACTAGTTGCATGCTGAGTCAAGCAGTGATGTTTAATAGATTGTGGATGTAGAGAATATGATTAATGTTGACGCTGGTAGTTGTGTCATCTTATCATGTCAGCTGAGGAGTAACAATACTCGAATGATGCTTATCGTTCGAGCCTCAAGTCGCGTGAACACTTGGTTGTGCGATCACTAAGTCGTGTGAGCGCTTGGTCGTACAAGCACTAAATCACGTGAGCGCTTGGTCGTGCGAGCACTAAGTCGCGTGAACACTAGCAAATTGTAGAATATTTAGTTTCGTTAGAGTAGAACAAAGCTACGATTATTTTAAATATTGTTAGCATGACCAATTGAATTAAATCTTAATATGGAAGTGAGTAAATAATAAATGAACAGTGCCAGATGACCGATGGTAGATGAGTGATGGTGGATGAGTGATGCCAGATCAGCGACCAGAAGAGACTAACTAGATAAGTTTAGGGAAAAGGAATATGGGGAGTTGGACCGGCCAAAGGGGCCGGCCGGTTGGCGTCGGTCCCATAAATCCTTATTTTATTCTTTCCCTTTTGTGCTTCTTAGACTAAATCTCTTTGACCAAAGCTCTCCGACTAAATATTTTCAACTGAATCTCTTCGACCGAAGCTTGGAAGAGCATTATTGTTATTTATACACGTAGGTGAAAATTTCAGACATGACATACTTTGGTAAAAACGTTGTAGATTCTTCACACGATGTCCGTTTTCGATTATCAGCCCCAATCCGGAATCCTGAGATCGCTGGCTACATCCCCTCATGAAAGGATTTAGGTTTCAAATTTTTTTGGTCGAATGGGGAAAACAGTAACCCTTAAGATGAAATTCTGACAGTTTTCAGATTGTAGTTCTTCTAGGGTTTGAATCATATCTCTTAGAACGTTATTCAGAATGGGATACCCTTTTAGTATGTCATAGTAGACATTTAGAGGAACATATTTTGTTTAGAACATTTTTCCCCATTCCACAACCATTGTCACGTTTTTGCAAGGTGACATGACAATATGTCGGAAACCAATATTAGGGTTTCGTTGTATTTCAACAAATATTGGGATTTTAATGCGACCAATATTGAAATTGTGCATTGTTTAAGCTTGGACAATCATTATAGGAGCTTTAGATTTGCGTTTGGCGCGATGGTGACTTAGTACCTACACGAAGATGTGAGGTTTCGACTTAGTGCATCCGTGCGCAGCTTGTTATACGTTATGATCAATCAATGTTATTCAATTAGAGTTTGAATATTGATGTAAAGTCACTCTAAATATTCAACCAGGGAATATAAGTAGGAATAAAGTTGCTCTATACTAGTAGGCAATCTATCTGGGAACATTAATATCCACTCAGGAACAAAGAGGTGTTCCGGATGCTTATTCTGTATAGTGAGAGATCATCTGAGAAAGAATTGTAATCAGCACCAGTGATACTTTGGGGACAATGATGCTTTATACTAGTGATTAATTCATCTAGAAGCTTCCCTATCGTTGTAGAGGAGTAAACACTGAGTTGCACAATGCTAGTGTTGTATGTAGAATATTTAGAGCTCGGCCAAGTTAGGCTCTAATATCATATGTATATTGTTAGAGAGAGTACATGATCAGTGTGAGATGCCTGTAGTGAGCGTTCGATATTTTAATTCTCTTGCGAAATATGAAGTATGAATCTTATGCTTTTGATGCCGGGTCAATATCATAGATAAAATTATATTATTTTTTTTGATTCTACTGCTGGGTAAAGATGATTTTACTATTTTATCCTTTGTTAAAAATCCACCATCTATAATGGGGCACACCAACAACAGACACGTTGATTGCTTGGTAACTCTGGCCTCGAAACTACAATTCGAAGACTGGAGGAAACCCTCACTATGCAAAGACGTAGCTTGCCCTCGACATGGAAGAACAAGCCAATGACTATAGGACACCTATTATCCAAGAGCTTAGCAATTCCCATAGCCAAGGGAAGGTCAGTCTTAAAGAGTGAAAGCATTTCTTTCTATTACATGTTGTATAATATCATAGAAACTCGGATGCCTTTCTGTTGAGATATCTTGGGGATGATGAAGCACAAGGGAGACTTAATCAAGTACACCGTGAGATTTGCGGTCAGACAATAGTGGTAACCCTGTATAGACGTCTCCAACGTCTTGGGTATTACTGACCCCCATGGAGGACCAATCCCGGTTACTACAGGGATCTTGCTCCTATTGTCAAATCCTGCCACAGCAATCAGAAATACTAACTATACACAATGCTGGGGACTGGCGGAACCCATATATCAAATACCTTCGAGATAATATCTCACCTCAAGAAAAACGAGAAGCGGCACGCTTGATCCGAAAAGCCAATAAATTTGTCTTTCATGAAGGAATACTCTACCGAAAGAGCTTCGGCGGCGATCTGCTGCGATGTCTGGCAGAAGAAGATATTCAGACCATCCTAAAATAAATGCATGAAGGAGAACACCAGCGAAAGAGAAAATTATTTCTCCAAGTCCATGAGAAATAATATTGGCCGACCATGGAGGACGATGCAACTGTGTTTTTTCAGAAATGTCATCAATGTCAAATCCACGACAATCTATTCACACACATTTCCTTCATCTTCACTTTCTAAGCATCCCTTGGCCATTCTACAGTTGGAGATTGGATCTCATTGGCAAAAGCAAACCATCCTCGTCAAAGAAATATGAGTATATACTCACTGCCACGGAGTACTTCACCAAATGGGCCAAAGTTGTACCTCTCAGAAGAACGACCGAAGCAACTATAGCGACCTTCATCAAAGAACATATTATATGCAGATTTAGAGTGCCAAAGCACATCGTAACAGACAATGGCACTCCATTTGCGAATAAATAAGTATGAAAATTGCTCAAAATTTAAGGCATCAAACAGGTATTCTCCACACCGTACTACCCTCAAGGAAATGGGCAAGCCGAAAGCACCAACAAAACTCTGATCAAAATCCTAAGTCGTACTATTTATGACCATCCAAGAACATGGCACGAACATTTGTCTATGGCTTTGTGGGTAAACAGAACTTCTCCGAAGAGTTCTACAGGGACTTCACCATATTCTCTTGTATATGGGGTTGATGAGTCCGAAATACCTAATTCTCGAGTAGCGGATTTAGACGTACTCGAATCCAGACGATGCAAAGCATAAAAATATGCAGAGACTTATCGACATAAGAATTCCAGGGCGTACGACAAGACAGCACAACCGCGGGTATTTCAAATAGGGGATCTGGTACTTAGGACATCTAAGCATATTCGACAAGATATGTCCGCCTGAAATTTACTCCAAAGTGGGAAGGGCCTTATGTGATCTCCAAGGCCATGCTGAGCAGGTATTACAAGATGGTTAATATGAATGGAGAAGTTGTAGGGACAGTCATTAATGGTAAATGAATCAAGGCATATTATGACTAAAATACTTTCATCATTCACCCCACAAGTTCAATATAACTTTAAATATATATATAGACTTTCAAATTCAAAACCCATTACATTCATTCAAATCATCTGAAACATTATTTATTCAAGCTACTCAAAAACAAAAACAAGAATGTTTTGCTACTTATTCTATAGCATAAAACAGATCTCTGAGTAAAGGGTAACTTCGATGGTGCAATTTTCCCAATCTCTCATCATACTTCTCTGAACGAGTCTGCAGATCTCGGGCCATTTCTTCAATTTTGGAGGATTCTTCCTTCAAGACTTTCTCTTCCGCCAAAGCTGCTGCATGAGCTTCTCTGACACTTTCCAAATGTTGACGCAACCAATTTATGTTAGAATGGAGGCCCTCACAAGTAGTCAACATCTCATCCCATTCCTGGATTTTTGAGTCTGTAACCATATACAGAAGCGCGTTATCCATCTCAGAAATAACAGGGAGGATTCCTGGGACAGCTGTTATGAGAATGGGAGTATGACTCTTCACCAGCTCTGTTATAGCAATATGACCGTACTTTTACTTCAACATCTTCTTGCAAGATCGAATCTTCAATACATTAGACTTTTGTTCTCGCTGTTTCAATCCCGAGAATAATCTCTTCCCTTTTGTTTTCCTTCTCAAGTTGTTTCAATAAGATTAAAACTCTTGATTTTTTTCCTACTCGAAGTGATTCTGTTTTATCTTCCTACACTCGTAATATTTTCTTTGATATCATGTAATAAAACCCGTAAAGAATATTTTCTTTTTCCAGCAACCCATAATTTTTTGCGAGAGATTTTTTAGGTTTTTCTAATTATATAAACTCTTGTGACTAAGGCAAGATAATATCTCGTCTTAAAACTCTTGCGAATCCCAACAGATCACGCACAAAATCATCACAGGTCGAGGGAGAATTAATTTCTGCCAAAATTCTTGTTTTGAAATTAAAGAAGGTGGGGTGCCTTCAATAATCGGCGGGTGCCTTATATTAATTTTGAGGGCGCCTTTATATCTTTTTAAGTTGATTTCTCCGCAAACGTTTATTCTTCAAAAATACCTACAAACACAATAAATACACAATATAAGTACACAATTGAGTCCTAACAATATATAAATTAGGAACAAATAAGACACAAAATTGTGTCTATCAAATACCCCCAAACTTATTATTTGCTAGTCCTCGAGCAAATCTAATCTAGAAAATAAAAATCCTAACTCACTGTCGCAGGCATCACGATTGGACTTAGCGTGTGCAACAAGCCTTTGAACCCCTAGGTGGCCCTAGTGGAGGAGTTTTGTCTCGTGATATACCCACAAAACCTTTTACTCCAAACTCTAGATATTTGTGAACGATTGAGGGTAGACACTAAACATGCTATTTAGTTGCTACTAAATTCTTTGGCTATGGGAATCATTACCCTCTATTAATCCAGTTGTTGTACACGAGTTTTCCCTCAAGCGTATTAAAATTCATATAAAAGAAAACAAAGCTCTACTCAGATAGTCATACAATGGACCACGATACTCGGAATCTAACAATCCACAATCACATGAATAAATTAAGAAGATGGATATGGAGATAGAAGTGTGTGCATGTTGACTAAGGTGAACGGTGTTTCCCAGAATATATGTATAAACATCATGTCAAGATGAACCCTAATGGATTGAGATACACAGCCATTAGTCTGAATCCTAATTCTAGTATCAAATCAGGTAATATATACAAGGGCCCCAACGGTCGATTTATTGAATATATTCATTTATTTATTTTTATTGAAAGTATCGACAACATGATTGGATCATTCGAATCCAAGCGCATGCTCCTTTTCAGCAGATTACATGATAGTTCCCATGGATCCTGCATTCCACTCTTGCTTAGGAGATGGAGACAGGAAATACACACACATATTGCTATCCAAATGTTAATACTCGATTTTTTTTTATTCAATGTATCGACAATATGATTGGGTCATTTGAATCCAAACGCATGCTCCTTTTCAGCAGATTACATGATAGTTCCCATGGATCTTGCATTTCACTCTTGCTTAGGAGATGGAGACAGGGAGAACACACACATATTTCTATTCAAGTGTCAATACTCAAAAAAAGTTTGTTCTTGTTTTTTTTATTGGTCAAGTTCAATTAAAATAATGGGGCTTGATCTCAAGCACTCTACTTTATCCTAGTGAGCGACAACAAAACGATAGTAATGGCCTACCAAATCACTTAGAGAAACATATAAAGTTGCAAACATAAAAACAGAAGGTGATATGGTGACGACTCCGAGATATGATGACGACTATCATGTTATTTCTAACACCTGAGCTTTGTCCTTTTATTAATAGACCGTTTAGCTGGACACACCAACTCCTATAGACAAGAATTTTGTTTCCATCTACCTAGAATGGTTAGTGTCATCCTGAAATATTCACAAGTCTCTAAATTTTGGAGTTTCATTATTGGACTAAAATTTTCTCCCTTACCCCCAGAACTAAATCTAACATTGTCCTCAATGTTATAAAGATGAAATTAAAAGCATGAACAAGGAGAAACTGTTACCAATTGAAAAAAAAAATTAAGGAAGGATATTACCGTGCCGCTTGAGCATGGGTTACCTCCCAAGAAGTGCTAAGTTTAAAGTCTTCAGCCAAAATTTGGAAAGAATTAGTCACCTCATAAAATCATATAACAATAGCAGGAACAACTGCGGGTCATCTGAATCAAATATTGATATCCCAAATAAAAGGAAACTACAACAGGATAAGAAAGTGAATAAACATAGCACAACCTTATCTAGTGTTTTGTTTAAGACAACCATATCTAGTTGGGATTCAGGTTAAGGTTCTATAAAAGGGTGTATAATATTTTCATGGTATGAATTTCCTCATAGGCAGGATCAGAAGGATCAGGTTGTAGATTCTGGAAAAAACACATAAAATAACCTGAATAATTGTGGATCCTCAAAATTAATCAGATTGGATTCACACAGTTGACCACAATGGAGGTGGTGGTCATTCTTAAACAAATGTGTCAATTCTAATCTCCTAAATTAATTAGGCTTAGTATCAAAACATAATAACTGGCACATTTGAAATTCAAACACTCCCACATTTGGTAAATAGAATTTTGGTGGGACAACAAAGTCAATGATGGTATTATGATACGGGTAAACCACATCAACAGGATGATGGGTTTCTGATGACTGAATTTCACTTTGGACACAATCATGCTCGGGACATAGTTCTTGAAGATAATCTCTTAAAATGGTAGAGGCACATATGTCAAGTCCCAAGAAGGGATCTTTATAAGAGTTAAAGGTAAAGCACGGGGAGAATGATAATCACCCCCAAACTTAGAATTTTGGGTGTCTCTAGATAAACTAGTCACAATTTCCCTATTTCTAGATCATCAGATTCCTGAAAATGGTCGATTGCTTCTTCTAAGTTATAAGAAGGAGGTGCATTCTCACTCATATTTAAAATCTCTACGAGTCTATTTTCTTCGTTTGAAACTATTGTTCCTGAATTGTTGGACTCTAAAACACTAGTCTCGGGATAATCCCGTTCTTCTAAACCATTATCGTCTTCATAATAACAAAGAAATATTTCACCGTCTATAATAATGGTATCTCTAGTTAAATCCTTTTCCTCTTGAATATGTAAATAATCATTAACATTATTAGGATCAGAACTAGAAACATCATTATTATCATGAAGCTCAAATGGTGTAACAAATTTCTGATCATTATGACTACGGATTTCAATCTCTTCATCAATACCCTCTTCATCATAATAATAATATGAAGATGGTTGAACCTTATTTAAACTAGTAGTGCTTTCAATTCTAACCTCGCCCTCTAAATACGGTAAATATTCATCATTATTATCAAGGTAATATTGGAAACATTGTATTGATAATTAAGATTATTTTGAGAAATTCTCATCGTTGTAGTTGTTTCCTTCACAAATAAGTCAAACCTATGTGTCGAATCAGTTAATTGATTGAGGGCATCTTCTAGAGGCATAATGGGTTCATAAGGATTACTAGGTCGCAACTGCTCGAGTAATTCTTCGAGAGAGGTATATGGGTCATTATAAAGAGTAGCAAATTCCATTTGCTTGATGGAATTTTCGAAAGAAATAGTACTCAATTGCAACCGCTTGAGAGGCTCTTTTAAAGACAAAGAACTCGAATTTTCCTCGTTTTCCCGTTCATATCACTAGTGCAGTACGAATAGTAATTGGGATCACTATGGTATGAACCATAACCTTCAGAAGGTTGGTAGTGGTCCCAAGTACTATACACACTATGGCCATAGTATGTGTAATATCCATTTTGAAAATTTTTGTCGATATTCATTATATTGGTCCTCATAATACCAGTTCGATATTTTTTTTGGTGCAAATGCGAGGTGGAATACTATAGGTAAGCTCAGGTTACCTTAGAAAAATTTACCTACAGTCAAAGGTACAGGCTAAGGCTTGTGAAATTTCAGCTGGTAACTCCCATCAGGCCCAAGGTTCAGCTTACTTTTCCATGGATTTTCCTAAAATAGGTAGTCTGATGATGCAAATTGTGTGTGCACAGTGTTTTTTTATATACAAAATAAAATAAATCTAAAATATATAAAAATAAAATAAAAATTTAATGAAAAATTGAGGTATACTACTTACTAATTTTGGTAGACAATTCCCACAATAATTGCAAAACTTTACCTGCACAACAAAGAAAGAAGAATACCCACATAAAATCTAAAAAGGAAAAAGAAATAAAATAAATAAATTCTAATTAACCTAATTAAAAAAAATAAACCTAAAAAATAATAAAATCTTAAACCCTAGCCTATAAACAAGTCCGCGTCGGCGACGCCAAAAATTGATGTGATTATAGACAAGTAGTAAATGATCAGTACACTCGGACTTGTAAAGATTTATATTATACTTAAATTTTAATAATAAACTAGCAAATATGTAAAAGTTGATAACAAGATTGAGAGAAACTGTGACTCAGGATTCCACCATTTTTCATATTCATGTGATTCATACATTAATTCTAGACAATTATAACTCATATAATAAAAATATTGACTTTGATTCTTTGCCAAAAGTAGATTTTTAAAACATTGACTGTAAATCCTAAGCATGGACCATCAAAACACTTAAGCTAAGCATGATCCATCAAATTAAATGTCTACCAGTCAAGAAAAATCATAAATCAAATTAAATTAATACAAAAATTTTAAAAGAATTAATTATAATTATCACAATCATTACATGTGGCTTCCTCCATTGTCCCACTGATGGTGTTTAGATCATCATGCTCAAAACACTCTCAAAATGTAGAAGAAAAGTGCTTGAGAAAAAGAAAAATACAAGAAAGAACTGACCAACTGAGTCGCATAATGATTAAAATGATTTAATAAATAAACAACTCTTTCTGTTAGCAGTGAAAGAAGCACAAACTTAAAGTGTATTAAAACCCTAAACTGTTGCAGGAACTGTTTACAGAACCATTACAAAAGATGTTGAAACTAAAAGAAAAGACAACGGAAATAATGACAGTTTTGAGGAGCCTTATGTTTTTTCTCTTCATCTTCCTTTCTTCATGAGCAGGGTTGCAGAATTTTCTTAGAGTTTTTTTTTCTTCTTTCTGGCAGAAGCCATCCCCCCTCAACTCTCCACTCGACTCCCCTTTATACTACAACAACCAAAATCTTCTCTTTACTTCAATATCTTCTTGGAAAATCGAATCTTTAATGCATTAGATTTTTTTTCTCGTTGTTTCAATCCCAAGAATAATCTATTCCCTTTTTTTTCTTTTTTTCACGCTGTTTCAATACGATTGAAACTCTTGATTTTGTTCTCTACTCGAAGCAATTCTTTTTTATCTTCCTTCACTCGCAATATCTTCTTTGATATCACGTAATAAAACCCGAGAAAAATATTTCCTTTTTCCGACAACCCATAAATATTTGCGAGAGATTTTTTAAGTCTTTCTAATTATATAAACTCTTGTGAATAAGGCAAGATAATATCTTGTCTTAAAACTCTTGCAAATCCCAACAAATCACGCACAGAATCATCATAGGTCGAGGGAGAATTAATTACCGCCAAATTTTTTGTTTTGAAATTAAAGAAGGTGGGGTGCCTTTATCAATTCTACTCGGGGTGCCTTTATCAATTTTGAGGGTGCCTTTATAACTTTTTAAGTCGATTTCTCCGTAAACGTTTATTCTTTAAAAATACCTACAAATTCAATAAATACACAATATAAGTACACAATTGAGTCCTAACAATATACAAATTGGGAACAAATAAGACACAAAATTGTGTTTATCAATAATCAGAATTAGTAAAAAAAGAAAAAAGAGGGAAAGACAAACTATACAGTAGATTGGGATTCTACTAAATCATTAGGAACTCGCGACAAACTCTACAGTAGATTCGAGGTGAAGATTACTTGCTTCAGGTCAAACTCTACTGAATCATCCATGAAACTCGTTCAAAACGTATGACAACGTCTCTTCTCCACTCTCTTAATCTAACTATTTATCTCACTGAGTAGATATTTTAATTTGTTTCTCTGGGGTCAGAAAGGGCATTCGAGTTCAGTATGGCCTCAACTCCAGATTTAATCTAAGTTAGTTTCACTGTTTCGCTCATAGCTTTTTAATACGAATTCGGAATGGCATCATTCTTTTTGTGTTGGCTTCTTATTTCAATTATCTATAAGGCGGTGAGACGAACTACTGGATTTGAATATTCAATTATTTACTTAGTAGTCATTCTTATGTTTATCGACGTTCTTTGCTCATTTTCATCACATTTGTCCATTTATCTTGGCTCTAGCACTTGGATACTTGGAGTAATTCACATCTTAGATCTTTGATAGTCATTTTTTATTAGGATTATTCACCTAATAGAAAAAAATAAAAGAAAACAAAGGTAATAACAAGTAATATGCAAGAATTATAACAAATATTAGTATGGATTTGACACTAAAATCATGCAAATTATACACTTAGCACTGGTGCTAGCATTTGAGCCAACAATTGCTTCAAAAATGGGCCATGTATGATCCATAATTCTACACACCTCACGGAACTGAAGCCCATTAAAAACATAGGAGAATTTCAGGCAGTGGGAGATGGTTGGTGTTGCATAGGCTTCGATCCCATATTTATGAGCACGAGTAACATCAATGGTTAGTATGAATTCCATGTTTTCTCTTCATTTCCCATGCCATAAGGTTTTTTTGCTTCATAAAATACTCCAGCAGGACTTATGATGCTTTTAATATCATGTATGATAAAAGTGAGAATTTTTTTAATCAGAAGCCAGATCTAACTCTGTAAAAGTTAGCTTCATCAATAAAATCGGGACATGAAAGGTTGAAATTGTAACTTCAGTAAGGACACTGAGTTTGCTGAACACACCTTTACTTCCTCCTGGTCTGAATATCTTGTAGTCTTCTAAGGGTCCCAGTCTAACGGAGTAGAAGTTTCTTCCTTTGTTTTATAGATCTTAATCCAGCTTTTTTCCTGAACTCCCAATTTTCGTCGATGAAGTGAGAGACTTCTTGAGTATCATGAGAGGTTTTTCTACATAGTCTTCAGGTGAAAACCCATTGCTAACTTATTTTCTCCAGTAAGTTTTCAGAATTGAGGAAGACCTCGGGAAAGAGATCTCCATGCATATTGAGAGTTGTGTTTATTTGAGTAACAAGCTTTTAAATGGTAGGTTTAGGTATGGTTTTTGAAGTAGAGGCCATGAACATGAGAAAAAAAGGTTAGGATTAGGAGTATCCTTATTGGGTTGCTTTTGGTCAGGATTATTGGGATGATGAGGGTAAATGGTAGTAAGAGGGAAAACTTTAATTTGAATATTCTAGTTTTTACAGGAGTACAAGGGATTGAGCCTCACGGGATGGTTTTTTTGAGTTGGTTTGATTTCTGAACTTATAAAAGGTTGAGCTATTGGGATCACCCTAATGGGATCCTAGCACCGAGCTTCACAATCTGAAAAAACAATACTTTCTTGTTGACCATGAATTATCAACCTAAGGATGAACCAATGAGGGATCATCGGACATCTATGGGCTAGAATTTTTTGGTTTTAGACTTGCAGGTTAGATAGTAACGAACAAACAGAGGAATTCTAATGCAAGGATGGAGCAAATATAAACAAAAAATTTCCCTTGTCGTTGGATGATGTAAAGATTCCCGCCAAACTTTTAACAACTTTTTATCATTGGTTGAAAGTAAATGGGTAATGAGACTGCATGCTTGAAGACAATGGCCAGGATTTACGGTGATAAAATAATGGGTTACCTGATCCAGGGTAGTAAATAATCAGTGGGTAAACTCACTTACAGTCATGCATCTGTGAGTATTTCTAGATAATTGAAAATTTACGTGTATGTCATTTCCATGTCACAAAAATAAGTTCCAAACTTTATAAAGGAGCCCATAGCAGTTGGGAGTAACTAGTAAGTATATACATCTTCATGCTACAACCCACGTGCAAGAGGAGCGTCTAGAATACTAAAAAAATGTGGTTGATACGTAGATACCTTCCATATCAATGGTGCAACTATCCTGGGTTCAAATTTGTTTCAACATCTCCAATTTTGCTAGCACGTGTATCATCTTCCAAGGTTAAATTGACACCTGACAAAAAAATATTATTAGGTTTATAGAAAAATATAATAAAAAAATTTATAAATAGGAAATATACATACATAGTAAATTGAAACGACGAGGAGAGAAGAGTTAGGGAATCATCTAAATTAAAGAAAATGAAGGAGGTTGTATATCTTTTCAGACCTAATAATTGCTTTAAAAGGGAAGAAAAAACAGTAATTTCATCTTCACGCCACTGCATTCCCCCACCAAAAAACTCACAAAGGGAAATCAATCTGAAAACAAAGAGAAAATGAGAGAATAAGGGATTGTTGAGGATACGCTTGAGATCATGATGGAATACGATATTAACTGGAATCCGCTGAATTACCCTTTGGAGGTTTTCCATGTGGGATTGCCTTCCCAAATGGAAGAGAAACATTCAATTTCACTTCCAATTTCAATTGGCATTGAGATACACTGCCGATATAATCGAGCAGTAAAACTCGAAAATGGTTGTTTGGGTGGTCCTCCTTGGGGAATGATTGTTCACAAAGAGTCTAATTTTTGCCATGGTACTAGTGGTGGTAATCTTCCCAAACCATCTTATTCGAAGGAGTGGAGATGGTCATTCGACTTTTATGAATAACACTTATGAGGTAAGGGGTAGTAGTGGTGGAGCAAGTAGATGTGGAGGAAATATTGGGGAAAGTGATGGTAATGTGTGGTGGGGGTGATGACAGGGGAAAGACGCCCATGAAAGAGACTGAACTAGGACCTTTTGAGATGGAGTGGGAGACTAACAACAGTTGGACTTGGTAGGTTTGTGTGAATATGGGGGTGGTTGTGGTGGGGGGTTCGCATCGGATTTCAATCCATGTTTTTGCCAGCTGAGGTAAGGTCTTTTATTCGAACAGTAGAAACACAACCCATGGATCCAAGCTCTAGTATGGTATTTCCAATTATTGATTGATCTTCTCATTCTAGACACAAGAGGAAGGATGATCGCGTAGTTGCAAGGAGCATAGAAATAAAAATATCCATTTCTTCTGATCTAGAAGCCCAAACTACCCATGCTTCTCCAGAAATACTAGGACCACAAGCTGGGCATGTTCGTCGTCGTGCCAATCCTCCACTCCCCTTCTCGAGTCACATGGTGTCATGTACGAGCCGTTAGCAATGTGACTAGGATTCGCTTTCTTCGGCAGCATCAACGACGCCGATGAAGGTTTCGTGATAGAAAGGACAAATTGGAGACTGACACTGGACATGGAATGGCTGGTCTTTCCCAAGGAATGGTGCTTTAATTTGTTTCTCTGAATCAAACTTATTTTGGTAACTATCATCTCATTATTTTTGGGTTTAATCGGATAATTATTTTCT
Organism: Papaver californicum; assembly: GCA_023531435.1. Classification (NCBI taxonomy): domain Eukaryota; kingdom Viridiplantae; phylum Streptophyta; class Magnoliopsida; order Ranunculales; family Papaveraceae; genus Papaver; species Papaver californicum. Next base: position 1,890,769 of record JAJJMC010016105.1, read on the forward strand.
TTAATATTTTTAGTAATTAATATTTTGTGATAAGCTTATAGGAGGATAATTTGTTGGTAATATGTATAGTCTTATATATGGTTCTCCGTACCGGTGTAGTCGATTTCGGCCGACATGGCCGAACTCTCGCCGGTATTACAGGTATCGGGATTCACCCGATACAAAACACTCTATATCGTTGATACAGTATTTTTCCGAAAATATCGGCCGAAATGGACCGGTACGGGTTGACCGAAATGGCTGAGATGGGCCGGTACGGCTGAAATTAGGTTTTCAATTAAAAAAAAATCAATTTTTTTTCCTTATCCTTGTTCTAGGGTTTTTAATTGTTACTCATATTTTTATGGTATTTTAGAAAAATGAGTACTAGTTTTATATCTTAATAGGTCCCATATAGAAAAAACGTTTGATATAATAATTATAGATATAAAATATGTGAACCGATATTTGTCGATATTTGAAACCGAAATCTCCCTGATACAAAGGTGTACTATTGTATCGCTCTCGACCGGTACAAATCGAAATCCGATATTGACTATATTGCTTCGTACTTATGTGTGGTCTCATTTGTGTTCTTACGATCACGGTTATTAGACTCGCGAGTCACTTTTGACTCGTACGAGTCACTTCATAAATATTCAAAAACGATTCAAACCGTATTTAGGAATCATTTCTACAAAGACTCGTATAATTAAATTTTGAATCGCCGATTCATTTATTACGTTTTTCTTCTTCTTCTAATTACTAAATTGAACCAACAAATCTTAATTTCATCAAAAGATTACATCAATAGATTAAATTTTATTATTTGTTACTTTTAATGTTACCCAACAAATCACAATTTCATCAACCACAAAATCACAACTCCCATGGAACAAGATCAAACCGATAAACCAACTAAAAAAATTCGTCAAGTCAAAGAGAGACACGAATCAAATTTGAGAAACGAAAATAACCCAGAATCCAAATACTAAATCAAATTTTAAACTGAGATATAAGAACTGAACATTTCTCTAGCTCTTTATCTTCTTTCATAAGACTTGATCAAACTATATAATAACAACTTGAAATCGTCTTTAAATATATATCCCTGAAAGATTTATGATCTACATTATTGTTGAGTTGACCTTAGAAGCAAGTAGTGCCTCATATATATAGGGTATACAAAAGATAATATTTACACCCTGTTAACACTAAACATAAAGTAAATACTGACACTCAGTTGACACTCTAATATTCCCCCTCAAACAGATGCTATATTAGTTGATTGCATCAGTTTGACCATTAGAGAAGTCGAAATCACTCTTCAGAAGTTGTTTGAGACAGTCAGAATGCCTCTTCAGAAGTTGTTATGTACAGATTGTTTGAGTGGCTGCCGAAATTCAAAAAGAAGGACCCTATAGTCCATTTTCTGTTCAGCCAAAATCAAACTTATTTTCAGAAAAAAGGACCCCATAATCCATTCCCCTGCAGAATTTATTGAAGTTATTTGAGGAACTTCAATTTGTTTAAGGAAATTTACGTCCTTCAATTTGTTTTAAGGAAATTTATATCCTTCAATTTGTTATATCTGAGCAGCAGACCCCATAATCCATTTCTCTCTTGTTCTACTAATGAAGATTTATCAGGAAACCCTAAACCAGGTAAATCAATTCCAACAGCATGAATTCCATTCAAACCCAATGATCTAATAACATTACGAAACGAATAAGAATTACAACCTAACCCATGAATTAACAATAAAGTTTCTCCATTTCTCGATCCATCTTCTATTGCAAACACTTCAATTGGTGATGAATTGGAGTTTGTATGTATTTTAATAGTTCTAACTTTTGAATAGTGATGTCTTAGTTCACTAGGTAAGCTTAAAAACCATGATTTATCATCCAGTGGAGTTAAAGCAGAGAAAGTAACTACTATTAGAGTGAAAAGAGATATACCAAATGTGAAGTAAGCCCAGAACTTGAATGCATTTGTTGTTGGAGAAGAACCCGAATCATGGGCAGTAACAGCTGGATTTAGAGTTGGAGATGATGAAGATGAATTAGTCTTTAACGGGGTTGTTGTTGTTTCTTTGATTTCTGGTTCTCTCTCCTCTTCAGTGATAATCGCCATTGATTACAAGTGAAACATTCTTCAATCTGAGTTCCAGCTCCTCTTCTACTTCATTCTCTCGAACTTTCCTTCTAAATCAAAAAACCCATATTTCTTCTTTCTTTTCAATGACCACACAACAACAAAGCCATCTCTATCTCGACTAGCTAGATCTGTGCGAACCCATCTCACCTTATTTCTCTTCCCAATCCTCTTATTCTCGTTTTTTATCTCGAACCCATTTCTTGTTTGTTTGAACTGAATCTTTTCTTCAATTAACATCCTCTTCCTGGTTCTTGAAAACCCATCTCAACTGTGACCTAAACCTTCCTTGGTGACCCAAGCTACGCCGGCGTTGTAGTAGTGAAGCTTACCATCGATCTGAGGTCACAGGCGTTGAACCCATATCATATTCAACTTCACTCTAACATCGAAGATTGAGAGTGAAAAGAGAAATGTGTATATGTGGTTTTGGTTCTTGTTTGTTGCCAGAAGCTAGTGTTTTAGTGAATTTGAGAAGAGATAACGAGAGATTGAAGAAGGATTCGATGCTGTTAGGGTTTCAGTAGGATGTTGCTGGTGGTTCAAGCTTGAACCGAGATCTGAGAAGTCAAGAAGAAATTATAGATGGGGTTATTGTTTTGATTTGAAGTAGAAGATTTGGTGGTGGTTTTAGTTCTGTTGGTAGAGATGAAATTGCAAGAAGAAGCGGATGATGGTGATGATTTAATGGTAAATGTAGTGAAAATTAGGTTTACCTCCAAGATCTGATGCCGTAAGGCTTGGAGGATCTGATACCATGAAAGATTTATGATCTACATTATTGTTGAGTTGACCCTAGAATCAAGTAGTGCCTCATATATTGATAGACACATTTTAGTGTCTAAATTGCACCTTAATTTCTAGTGAGTTAGTATTCGATTGTGTGTCTATTACGTGTTTTTATGCTGTTGTAGGTACATTAGAAGAATAAAGATTTGTGGAAAAATTGGCTCAAAAAGTGTTCAAAGCACCCGGGAAAATGGATCAAGGCACCCACACTTTGGATTGGGGCACCCTTGGATCGGGCTGAGCTGGATCGGGTCAACCCAGCGAGCCAGCGAGTCAACCCAGCGAGCCAGCGAGTTAACCCAGGATCGGCCGATCCAACTCATCGGGAGTTCCTGTTTCAACGGGAAAAGGATTTGTTGCGATTTTTGGGTTGTTTTCGGCAATTGAAGATGACCCATTGCAATTAGAGTTGGAAGAAATCGAAAGACATTAAGAAATCCCAGAAAATCAGCTCGGGAAACCCAATTTTGGCCGGAATCAGGACTCGGTTCCTGTTTGGATTGGGATTGAAGAATTGGAGTGATTTGAGAGAGTTCTATTAGGTTTAGAACTCTCTCTAGGGTTTGTGAAGTCTATAAATACGAAGTGAAGCCAAGAAAATCAGACAGAGAAGCCTAGGGAGCGATTCAGAAGAAATCCGGTGAAGTTCCGGTGCCGCCGGTGACCTGCTGGTGCTCCGGCCGGCGTGTTCTTCATCCACCATCACCGAAGAAGACGACTCAGTAACATTTATAAGTGTTGTTGTTCCACTGTTGCAGCTCTGCTCCTGTTGCGTTAAGTTTTGAACGTTCTGTTGCTTAAAGCTCTTTGTAACAGCTGAACCCTGTTCTGTGACACTTATATACGTATCTGTTCAGCTGTTGCACTATTCTTTAACCTTGTAATCAATATTTTGAGCAATGAAATCAACTTTTGAGCAAGTTTTCTTCACCATGGGGTAAGTTTATTTACTGGGATGATGGATAAGGTATTTTTCTCAATTTTATGTGATTTAATTATTTTCTAATAATTATTTATAATTCTTTTATTATTATTTGCATGGATTTAAATTAGAAAAAAATGGTTTTTATTAAATAGTTGTGTTCTCTTTTGATGGGTCATGCTTAGTTAATTACTCTTGATGTCTCATGCTTAGGATTTACAATTATTCTTTTAGGAAACATATTTTTGGCAAACTTGAATTAAATTGTTAAAAAGAATTACATGATTAATCACATGAATTGTTAGAAATAACTGAATCTTGATTCCTGGTTTTTCCCATATTTTCTAAAAGTCATCTCTAGTGTATTTTCCTGATTTTTATTAGTTTAGATTTAGTATAATATTTTCTAAAATCGTTACCTTCACAAGTTCGAGAATCGAACCTCTTTTTACCACTATACAAAATCACATCATATATATAGGGTATACAAAAGATATTATTTACACCTGTTAACACTAAACATAAAGTAAATACTGACAGTCAGTTGACACTCTAATAATCCCTCAATTTGAAATCTTCTTTCAAATGTTTCTGTTCTCTAACCTAACCTCTGATGTAATGATAATTCTGGTCTTGATGAATTTTTAGGCGATGATGGTTTGACAGAGAGATGATGGAGAAAAAGTTATCACATGACTCATACCCTGGTTTTGTATAAGTCTTTAATTTTATTTGTGAGGAAATTTAGTACTTACGTTACGCGTGTCCATTTTTACATCATCTTTGTTAGTAAAATACAACCATGGTTAGGATATTTAAGTAAACACGTTACTTAACCGAGTTTTACAACAGTCAAATAAGTCCAAATAACCTTTTTTAGTATTAATATCCTTCTACATTTTATATATAAATATATACGAATATATTTTTACTTGTTATAATTTTTTTACTATGAATCTTCGATTCACGTTTTAACATACGATTCGATTTCTAAAAATAAAAAATAAATCATTTTGTGATTTACGATTTTACAACCTTGCTTATGATTCTGCAAATTGATATTTGATCAAGGTATGAATATTCAACTAACCCAGAGCACATAGTTGTGCATAAATTCAGCGTTTTCCTTGTCTTCCCAGTGACAACATGTGTAGTCACTAGAGTTTATAGAAAGCTCATTTGAGAAGGATTGAATAAAAATTGTATTATGTATACATAATCAACCTTCTGCACTATACTAGGGTTGTTTCTATGGTATTTTCAATACTTTGTTGATAAATTTGGCACTGTTTTTAGCTTGAGTAGTATATTAATAAGAACTGTGAAATTTAAACACCTGACCGGCTAAATATGTTAGTTTAATTCTATAATTTAGGTTCAAAGTTTATTTGATGGATAACTGCAATAGGGTACATTATTGGAGAAGGTCTACTATTTTATTTTTTCTAATGTATCATAATATTCATGTACAAATTGTTTCATATCCAGAAAAAAAAATTCATTTTTTTTATTGAAGGTGGGGGTGGAGATTTTATCTACAGGTGGTAAAGTCACTGACAGTTCGAGACATACAAGCATCCAATGATACAAAATCCATCTTATACATATCTAGAGGCCTTTCTTAAGTTTACTTCTCTGCTTACTGGCATTCATCATAAGAACGAGTTCTTAAACTAAAAATGAGAGGCTTTACTGAAGGGTATGACCAAACCGCATGCATAAGAGTGATTCTTGAAAAACGAGCCCAATATATACCTGGTGCTGGTATAAATTTATGGTATCCACCATATTTAGTTGGAGTCGCATCTGTAAGCCAATAATTTTGACGTGGCAAGGTTCTCACCTCCACAACGATTAAGGACAGATGAAGTTCCTTGAATCGTCTATGACTTCAAACTTGCTGCACCGAACGCTATGAAAGCTGGTGCATGTTTGTTTTCAGTTAATGTATTGCGTAAACTAACACATTTAAGTTTTACATAATCTGAGGAAAAAGATTAGGATTGTTGTTCCATTAAAGGATTCAACCATGTAAAGTTCCAAAGCGGCTATGTAAGATTAGCAATGTTGTTTCATTCAAAGAAAGGAAAATACACCACCAGGATTACTGGCTTACTGTCATATGTAACTCATTCGACAGTCAGCTATAACTATCTCTACTTCTCATTGAATGAAAATGCTACCAGTTCGGAGTGCAAAATACCGATGTCGTGATATGCACATTTAGTTATGTTGGTTCTGCAACAATGAAAAGCACTAAACAGAAGAAATATTTAAGGTTAAGAAATCTCTGATTTCCACTTGTATCTTCTTACCCAATTCAACCGTACTGACTTCGCCAGTTTCATGTCTCAATCTTCGTTTGTATTCAGACCAAGAAGATGGTAATTTCTCAATCACGGTAGACACTTGAAACGTTTCATCTATCACCATACCTTCAGGAATAATTTCATTGATAATGCGCTGAAGTTCAAGAAATTGGTCAACCACAGATTTGTCATTTCGTATTCCAGGAACCTGGCTACCAAAAAATTCTTACTACCAGCAGTTTCCGCTTCATATTTTGCTTCTAAGGCAGCCCATAAGTCAAACGCAGAAATTTTTTCTGTTGCGTTATAGAAATCATAAAGTGCATCTTCTAAACAGTTTAGAATGTGGTTTTTGGCCATATAGTTCTGTCTACTCCAACTTTCTAATTCTCTTTCACTTCCCGCATCATTCAAGGTCTCATCAAAAGGTTTCAGAACTAATTCATCCAACATGTGAAAACTCAGAAAGAACAACATCTTGGATTGTCATCTTTTGAAATCTTTGTCATTGAATTTTTGTGGTATGTCAACATCACTTTTAGCCATTGTTACAGTAGAAGAATATCGTGTTAAGATTGTTGGTTCTGCAACAATGAAAAGCACTAAACAGAAGAAATGGTTAAGGTTAAGAAATCTCTGATTTATAAACACACAATGGATAGAGCCACCTTCTCAGCAAATTGTCCTTAACTCAATAGTCCTCGGGTACTCCTCAAGAATGAGAGATGCTATACCCCAACAGAGGAGATGTGTCCAGGATAGAACTGCCCGTTATGAATAGTATTAGCACAATACTAATCACCCTCAAACGAACTCAACAACAATTGATAGGGAAAGGAAATAAACAATCAAAGTGCGCAAAACAAAGCAAGAAGAGGGGAAAAGAGCTAGGGATAGTAGCCTTCTCTGGAGTACTTTGAAATGAAAAATTATGTTTTCTTTTATAGGAAAACATGGAGTAAAATCAATCCAGTAATAAATGAAAATAAAATTTTTATTTGATCAAAAATTTATGTGCATAATTTAATTTTAAAACGGTCATAAAACGGGCAAAATTTATTTAATTATGACAAGATTTATACTCGCCGGGTCAGACGCCCCCATATTTAAAACAAATTGTAATAAAATAATTTATGTTCAAAAACGTAAGTCTTGGTTGGCCCGCAGCCCTAGCTACGCCCGCACCCGCAAGCATACTCATTCCCGCAGCAGTAGCCACAGTCACACCCGCATCCGCACCCGCACCTGCACCCGCACCCGCACCAACAGCCGCAGCCGCAAGTCTGCAAGCAGACTAGCACTCAAGCTCGCAAGCACGCAAGCTCGAAAGCCACAAGCTCGCAAGCCGCAACCGCAACCGCAAGCGTGCGTGCTTCGGTGTGAAGCACCGCACATGTGTGAAAAGTACGTTGCTCCAACTAGCCCATTGTCTTAGTCCTCCCCCAACCAAAAAACCTTATAAACCCTAAGGTACCTCCCTTAGTTGCAATTTTTGTGGTAATAAAAAGAGGACTCATCTCTAGTCTCTCCAATGTGGGACTAAAGGTTCTTCATTCACAATAGTGAAAAATGAGCTAGTGTCCCTTAGTGACTTCTAGGTCCTAAGGTTCATTCCCACCAAGACCAAAATACATTTTAATTTCATTTTTCTCCAGCAATCCCCCACATGAATGAAAACCCGATGAAAATCAGAAATCAGAAAGCGAGAAATACCTCTTAGGCAATAGGTGTTCATAAGGTCTTGAACCTTTGCTTAGTGAGAAATTACCGAAACTACTTGATGGACAGTGAACGCGATGTCTTGAACTGCCATCATTTGGTGTAGTTCATCAATAACTTCCACGCGTGATATCTCTCTAGGTGCTGTTAAGTTCGTGTCGTTGTGTCCATTTTGTCCCTGGACGTATCCCGTTTCTCAGAATGCTGTTAAGTTCGGTTTTTCCGTTCAACCACACAATTAGATTGGTGAATAAGGAGGGGTTACTTCATGTATAATGCTGTGTTCTATGCAAAAATCTCCTATAGGGATTACATACTCACCACCACGGTCATACCTAACAGTTTTAATGGTAGTACTCAATTGTTTTTCAACTTCTAGTTTATATATCTTAAAGGCTTCTAAGGTATCATCCTTTCCTTTAAGTAAATATATGTGATAGTACCTCGTACAATCATCTATAAAAGTGACAAACCATTTCTTACCACCTCTAGTTTGAACTGATTTCATGTCAACTAGGTCTGAATGAATTAATTCTAAGGGTTTAGAATTTCTCTGAATATTTTTCCTATAAGATTTTTTAGCATATTTTGATTCTACGCAAACTTCACATTTATGTTCATGTTCCAAATTAAATTTGGGTATACAGCCTATGCTAGCCAGTTTATTCATTGATTTATAGTTTACATGACCAAGTCTACCATGCCAAACATTCAATGACACACAAACATAAGAAGAATTAATTTTATTCATTTCAACAGAGGTTGCATTCAGTTTGTAAAGACCCTCAGTCTTATAACCCTTTCCTACATAATCTTTACCCTTAGTAACAATAACTTTCCCAGATTAAAAAACAAGTTTAAATCCCTTATCATCTAATGCACCACAAGATACAAGATTTTTGCAGATGTCCAGAACATGAAAAACTTCATTCAATGTGAAAGTTTTTCCAGAAGTGAGCTTTAGCCCAACCTTGCCTTTTGCCGCAACTTGTGCTGTGGACGAGTTACCCATGTAGAGTTTTTCTCCTTCCCCTACCTTTTGATAGGAGGTGAACATATCTCTGTTTCCACAGACATGTTTGGTAGCACCAGAGTCTACCCACCAATCTGTCACATTGGTTACCAAATTGACTTTAGACACCGTGCCAGAAAACTCGTTCTGTTGCTTTCAACCAAATTAACATTTTTTTTCCTGTTATTAAAATCCTTACGTTTTCTACAATGCATTGCCATATGGCCAGGAATTCCGCAAACATAACACGCACCTTTAATTTTACCAATGCCAGATTTGGGTTTCAGAAAAATACTTTTCTTGTGCGGTCCAGGCTTGCAGTTGCGGCGGTTCAGGCATGCGGAAGACTTGTGTTCCATTACAGAGCCTTGTTGGACATGTCTCTTGCATAAGATACGTTTTTATCCTTGGAACACATCAATTCTTCCACTTGTATCTTCTTACCCAATTCAACCGTACTGACTTCACCAGTTTCATGTCTCAATCTTCGTTTGTATTCAGACCAAGAAGATGGTAATTTCTCAATCACAGTAGACACTTGAAACGTTTCATCTATCATCATACCTTCAGGAATAATTTCATTGATAATGCGCTGAAGTTCAAGAAATTGGTCAACCACAGATTTGTCATTTCGTATTCCAGGAACCTGGCTACCAAAAAATTCTTACTACCAGCAGTTTCCGCTTCATATTTTGCTTCTAAGGCAGCCCATAAGTCAAACGCATAAAATTTTTCTTTTGCGTTATAGAAATCATAAAGTGCATCTTCTAAACAGTTCAGAATGTGGTTTTTGGCCATATAGTTCTGTCTACTCCAACTTTCTAATTCTCTTTCATTTCCCGCATCATTCAAGGTCTCATCAAAAGGTTTCAGAACTAATTCATCCAACATGTGAAAACTCAGAAAGAACAACATCTTGGATTGTCATCTTTTGAAATCTTTGTCATTGAATTTTTGTGGTATGTCAACATCACTTTTAGCCATTGTTACAGTAGAAGAATATTGTGTTAAGATTGTTGGTTCTGCAACAATGAAAAGCACTAAACAGAAGAAATGGTTAAGGTTAAGAAATCTCTGATTTATAAACACACAATGGATAGATCCACCTGCTCAGCAAATTGTCCTTAACTCAATAGTCCTCGGGTACTCCTCAAGAATGAGAGATGCTATACCCCAACAGAGGAGATGTGTCCAGGATAGAACTGCCCATTATGAATAGTATAAGCACAATATTAATCACCCTCAAACGAACTCAACAACAACTGATAGGGAAGGGAAATATACAATCAAAGTGCGCAAAACAAAGCAAGAAGAGGGGAAAAGAGCTAGGGATAGTAGCCTGCTCTGGAGTACTTTGAAATGAAAAATTCTTTCTTTTATAGGCAAAGATGGAGTAAAATCAGTCCAGTAATAAGTGAAAATAAAATTTTTATTTAATCAAAAATTTATGTGCAAAATTTAGTTTTAAAACGGGCAAAATTTATTTTTCATTATGACATGATTTATACTCTCCGGGTCAGACGCCCCCACATTTAAAACAATATTTAATGAAATAATTTATGTTCAAGCACGCAAGCCGCAAGCGTGCTCCAACTAGCCCATTGCCTTAGTCCTCCCCCAACCACAAAATCTTCTAAACCCTAAGGCCCTCCCTTAGTTGCAATTTTTGTGGTAATAAAAAGAGGACTCATCTCTAGTCTCTCCAATGTGGGACTAAAGGTTCTTCATTCACAATAGTAAAAAATGAGCTAGTGTCCCTTAATGACTTTTAGGTCCTAAGGTCCATTCCTACCAAGACCAAAATACATTTTAAGTTCATTTTTCTCCAACAATTATTTTATAATTGGTTCAATAGGTGCTTCATATTGTGCTTACCTAGAGTTGTCTATTTAGTTCATGTTCAAATGAATTTTGCAATATATTTTTGTAACTTGTGAGTGATACCACTGATAAAATAATAGGACGTTGTTACAACTTGGATGATGCACATCAGCTCATTGACACTGCCAGCTCCACTACTTTGAAAGAAAGCAACCATGTTCATATCATAATTGGATGCAATTTACTCATAGTTCCTCACCCAACTTTCACTAGGGAGCCTGTTCCGTTCTATCTTGCTTCAAGGTTGGTTTATAATGAAAGGAAAAATAGATGCGGATCAATCGAATGGATTTAGTCTGAGACGGACTTATATGCAATTTTGGGATTCTAATTTGATAAGGTTTATCTAAACTGGTAGTCATTTGGCTACTTTTCAGTACGTGGGACTAAGTAACATGAGTATGTACCGGGGATGTTTATTTCCGTATAAGTTACGGCATGGGTCATATACCCTAGTTTTTTAACATAAACCTTATACTAAGAAAAAAAAATGCACTTGATGAACTTAATAAGCCGTTGACAGTACACGGAAAATATAATTGGGTTTATCAGTTGAGATAAACTTAAGATGAACCCAAATTGAAAAAAACATAATTGATTGAGTTTATCAGTTGAGATTAAAATCTAATAAGATGAACAAAAGTTGCATATTACGATTAGATTTTGTACCTCTTTTTATTTAAGTGGTGATATAAAGAATACTAACCAAAAAAGATGGGAAGAGCAAGATAATTATAATATGCAAGAGATATCAAGATTTCGTGTGATTTCCTATTATTATATTTGTTCTAATTTTTATCTTTTTTAACTAACTGCATACAGTAAGATTTAACAATTATAAAGGTTAGTTATAATGAATGTATAAATTTGATATTTTTACAGCTATATTTATATATATTAATTTTTTATTTTATACATATTTAATAATTTTATTTAGTTTTATAGTATTTAATAAATAAAATTTAATTAATTAAAATACGGTAACCGTGAAATGATAGAAATGGAAGCCAACCTCATATTACTACTCGGCTCAAAACACGGACGTAATTGTGGAAATCAAGACTTGTCAAACAGTCAACCAAAGAGGATAAGTTTTCGTTTACTAAAGTGGACCTTATTCAATGAGATGAGCCATATATCCGTACACTTAATGTGAGATATGAGTAGTGAATGGAAAGATATCAAAGACAAGCCCCATTTGGAAGCTTCCACTATAAACAATGAAGGTCAACGTATTGCATTATGTAGTAGAAGGAAGTGATTTGGGAAGATATATTTGCTATGGAATAATAATAATAATAATAATAATAATAATAATAATCTCCATACATAAGAAAATAAACAATAAGTCCACCTCATGATGGCATGCATGATGAGAATGTAAAGAATTTGTAAGTAAATAAGGAAAAAATATATTGTACTTTGATAAAAAGAGATATACATACGAGTATAAAAGGGAGTCTGGAGTTTATTTTAGAGGTCCGAAGTCCGGTACGAGCTATAGTTTGTCTTTTATCTTTATTTAGGTTTTATTTGTTTTTATGATAGATAGCTAGCCCTTTTTACTGGGATTAAAGAGGTAGTCAATTTTATTATGTAAAAAGATCGGATATTTTTTATAACAAAGTATTTTTTAGGGTTTAATTATTTTATTTTATTTTTTTATTAAGCTTCGTTCTATTAGTTTTAAATAGTCTCTGACTATTGACATCTTATAAACAAAGGAGATTATACAGTTTTAGTTTACAATAAGAATTGTAGTATTTGTTTTTAATCGTTATATTTTTCGAGATGGATCGATTTGGTCTGGTAGTCTTGAGTTATAATATAGTACTTGTTAAAGATTACATGAAAATTTTATATGATTTAATTGGTGGAATCCAAAGTCATAATATTCTTTTATTTACTAGTTTAATTATTTTTATTAGTTTAAATAATATTTTCTTAATCCACTTCTTTTGGTCTTTTTAGCATAATTTAACTATAAATTAAAAGTAACAATTTACTTAGTCTCAGTGGAACGACCTGTCTTTTGTATACTATCTCATCGATAGCTGTACATTTGCGGTATATAATTACAATTCCATCAAGTTTTTGGTGCCGCTGCCGGGGACTAAATTAAAATTGTTATTTTTAGTTTTGTTAAATTTTGTATATATTTGCATAGTTTAGAATTTTATTTTATTTTCTAGATTTTGTTCTTGGTATTTTCTTATTTTTGGTGTGCAGATTTTATTGACTGCTAAAAGTGGAAAGTGGAACTTTGCTAACAAAGGTAAGTAAGAATATACAAGGTTTTATTTTATTTTGATTAGATATTTTATTTTATTTGTATATAATTATATTAGGATATTTTTTTGTTAATTATTTAGTTACATTTTATTTATTTTATTTTATTTTTATTAAAAAAAACACGTGCACACACAACATATTGCATTCGTCAGACTATCGAGTTTAGGAAAACTTGTGGAAAAGTACGTTGAACCCGTGTCGTTGGCCTTATGGGAGTTACCAGCCGAAATTCCACAAGCCTTAGCCTCGTACCTTTGACCAGTCTTTGACTGTAGGTATATTCTGCTAATGTAACCTTAGCGTACCAATTTTAGTTAACCTTGCATTTGTATTTGCACTCAGTGTAGTACGTACCGGCCGGTAAGGCCGATATTTCGCAGGTTTTACATGTATCAGACATATACCGAAACGAAACACACAAAACCGACGGTATGGTATTTGACCGAAAAAATTGCCCGGTATGGTCCAATACCGGTATAACCCGATATTTCTGATATGTTTTTTTTGTTCGTTAGATTAGACTCTAATCTAATCCAACGATCCGAATATGCTATACAAGATTAAATCTATCGATCCTTCTTCTGTCTTCATTTCTTTGCGCCTTCATCTCTTCATTTCATTTCTCTCTTCAATCTCTCTGGTTTTTCTTTGGGTCGTTAGATTTTCTATTGTTCTCCCATTTATCTGCTGGTTTCACTGGTTTCAATCTTTTGGGTCGTTACTCGTTAGAGATTTTCTTCAATCTCTCTTCATTTCTCTCTTCAATTTCTCTGCTACAGAGCACGAATTTATTAGGTATTCTTCTTCCAATTTGTTGCTTTTTGTTTTAGTGTTAACCTTTGATTACATTTTCTACCCAATTTTTGTTCTCTTTAATTATTCACAATTTAAGGTTCCTTGTTTCTGTTTAAAACCCAATATATGATCCTGTTAAAACCCCAATATTTGGATAACGGTTTGGTTGTGTTTTCTGGTGTTTTCATTTATTCAACAGGTAGTTTATTGTAAATGGCTTAATCTGTTTTACATTTGAACTTCAGTTACTATCTATTTATCTCTATTATCGAATTAACTTTTGTTAACATTCAGAACATGTTCGGCTTATCAGTTTTCAGTAGTATATATATGGCGTCATTCTAGAAATCCATGGGTGTTACTAGCAATGTGAATGACAGACGTTTATTGATTCAACATATTTTGCACTAGTATTTGTTTTACTTATCATCTGGTTGGTAGATCAATCAGTTAATTCATTTGTACTTGTAATTAAAATTTCTTTTGTTGAACAGTTCTGTTACTAAATTTTAGATTTCAAATTCAGCAGTTTTGTATAGTCTCTCTGTTTCATCCATTAATAAGCTAAGAAGTAAGAAATGTTTAGATTAGTATTTTTGTGGTATATATTCTTGCACCACTTATTTCAACCCTGAAGGCCTCTTACTGTTGTATCAAGCAGACTACATTCTACAACTGCTGATGCCACATATGGCTGTAATATCCACCATAGAATGGAGCTGGATATGCAGCAAGGGATTCCAAGTCGCAACTCCAACCAGCAGAACTTGTGTGGAGAACTCCACTGCCACTGACTTTTTGCCATGAACCCATGGATTTCTAGAATGAGACCAGTGCCACTGACTTTTCGCCACTTTGCATATCCTACATCGAGTCTTTGCTGTTATCCCCTCCATAAGATAATCTTAGTATAGGAAATCCAAATATCCTAGCTTGATCACTGTTGGCATGGGGTTCTTAGTTGGTTTTGATACTTCTTCACCTGCATTATGTTTGTCGAGCTCGTCTTTTGTATTCTACACATTGCTAACTAGTTGGGGGTTTTTGTGTTGTGTTTCAATTGTATCTGGATCGGTGTTGGTTCTCACTTTTGATTTCTTAACTTCTTAGTGAGCTGACCTGGATTTGCATCTTTTGGCCACATGTTTGGACAACTTCAAGCAGTTGATCTTAAAAGTACTGAACCAGGACTTCGCGCAGGTGCTTTAATAACCCCACTAGTACTGTAAAGTTTAATCCACTAAAACTCATTTTTGCATGTAAAAGTTTCATATCAAGTTGTAAACAGATTGTTCCTGCTGACATAAATATCAATTCCAAAGCATTTGAACTTCTATTAAGTTTAGGTGCAAATAATACTGTTCACACCAGTTAACCAACTCGGGTCTTTATCTTACAGACTAACACTAAAAAAAAATAACAATAAGTGTAGGAATTTCTGTTAGGGCGCTAATCATTTTTCTTTTGTTCTGCTGCGTATGGTATTAGTATTTTATTCAGTCTCATCTATAAACTGCACCAGATCTACTAGCTGTTACATCCTTTTAACTCGCTTTAGACGGTGAACTTTGAAGTTGTTCTTGTTTCTCTTGTGTTTCCAGTTTGAACTATGTATGGAATCCATGGATCTATATATTTTTGATGAGTACTAGTTTTTCTTTCTAAACTTTGTGAAAAAATATTTGTTATAACGTGTTAAAATATATTTATAGTTATAAAATGTGAGCTAGTATTTTTTTATAAAATTATAGGTATAAAATATATGGACCGATATTTCGCCGATATTTGAAACCAAAATTTCCCCGGTACAACGGCGTACCAGTGTATCGCTCTCGACCGGTACGAACCAAAATCCGGTATGGACTACATTGTTTGCACTAAAACAAACGTTGAACTGGTATTATGATGATCAATACAATACATATCGACCTGAGTTTCAAAATGGACATTACCCGTACTATGACCAAAGTGAGGATAGTACTTGGGACCACTACCAACCTTCTGAAGGTTATGGTTCATGCCATAGTGATCCCAATTACTATTCGCACGATCACCAGTCGTACGAACGGGTAAATGAGAAATATTATACTAAGTAAAATGTTAGTTCTCCATCTTTATAAGATTCCCTCGGGCATTACATGAAAACTTCACAAATTCTTAATTCTTCGTGTGCTTCTTTCAATAAAAAACTCAATCAATTTGCTGAAACTGAACGGAAGCGTGACTTAGAAAGGACAGAAAGACTTGCAGCTTTAAGTACCGCTCTCAGAAAACTAAATACATGTTTAGATAAAATTGAAGAAGAAGAACGGTTAGTTGCTAATATTGCTCAAAATGAACTTAATTGCCAAAATAGTGTTTTTAATTTTACCCTTGATAATAATGATGAATATTTACCTAATTTAGAGGACGGGGTTAGAATAGAAGACACTTAATATTTAGACAAGATTCAATCATTTTCATATTATTATGATGATAAGGATACTGTTGATAATGAAATTGAAATCCGTAGTCATAATGATGAGGAAATTTTTATAACAATTGAGCTTCACGATAATAATGATGTCTCTAGTTCCAATCCTAATAATGTTGATGATTATTTACCTATTCAAGAGGAAAAGGATTTAACTAGAGATACCATTTTTATAAACGATGAAATATTTCCTTGTTCTTATGAAGACGGTGATGGTTTATAGAAATGAGTTTATCCCGAGACTAGTGTTTTAGAGTCCAACAATTCAAAGACCATAGTCCCTGAAGAAGATGATAGACTCTTAGAGATTTTAAATATGAGTGAGGATGCACCACCTGATTATAACTTAGAAGAAGAAAATGACCATTTTCATGAATCTGTCGATCTAGAAATTAGGAAAATTGTGTCTAGTCTATCCAAGGACGCTGAAAATTCTAAGTTTGGAGGTGATTATCATTCTTCATGTGCTTTAACTTTGAATCCTAGAAAGATCCCTCACTTTGGACTCGACGTTTGTGCCTCTACCATCTTACGAGATTGTCTTTATACACGTTTTCCAGAGCCTTATTTTGTCCATAATAAAATTCAATCGTCAGAAACCCATCCTCTGGTTTATGTGGTCAACCCAAGCGATAATACCATAATTGGCTTTGTTGTCCCACCAAAATTTTATTTACCAAATGTGGGAACATATGAATTTTTCAAATGTGTCATATATTGAATATTGAAGCTAAGCCTAATTATTTTAGGAAATCTGAATCGACACATTTTCTTAAGATTGACAACCACTTTCATACACTTCATTTTGGTCAACTTTGTGAGTCAAATTCGATTGACTTTAAGGATCCGAAATTATTTCGATTATTGTTATATGATTCGTAAGTTGTGACTAATCCTTTCTTGGTCTGGTCGAAGACTTTAAACTTAGCGCTCTATGGGAGGAAACCCATATGCTTTTGGTACACGGTGCTGATAATATCTTTCCTTATCTCTTTTAATTTGTTTATTATTTTCTCTTTGTTCATGCTGTCATTCATTTATCTTTAGAACATCGAGGACTATGTTCAATTTAAGTTTGGGGGTAAGGAGAAAAAAAATTAAAAATTTTAGTTGTACCAAAAACTCCAAAGTTTAGAAACTTGTGAACAATTCAGGATGACACTAACCATTCTAGGTAGATGGAAACAAAATTCTTGTCTATTAGAGTTGGTGTGCCCAACTAAATGGTCTATTCATAAAAGGACAGAGCTCAGGTGTTAGAAATAACATGATAGTCGTTACCATATGGAGTCGTCACCATTTCACGTTCGGTTTTTATTTTTACAACCTTTTGTGTTTCTCTATGTGATTTAGTGGGGCACTAGTATCGTCTTGTTGTCGCCATGATGAAGTAGAATTATTGAGATCAAGCCCCATTTTGTTTAATTGAACTTGACCAAAAAAAAAAGAAAAATAAAATAAAAAAAATAACACTTAAATGGCAATATGTATGTGTTCTCCCTGTCTCTGTCGCCTATACAAGCGTGGAACGCAGGATCCATGAAAACTATCATGTAATCTGCTGACAAGGAGTATGCGGTTAGATTCAAAAGATCTAATCGACCGCTAGGTCCCTTGTATATACCAGCTTAGTTGATACTAGAATTAAGATTCAGACCAGTGGGTGCATATCTTAATCCATTAGGGTTCATCTTGGCACGACATTCTTACATATATTATGGGAAACACCGTTCACCTTAGTCAACATGCACACACTTCTATCTTGATATCCATCTTCTTAATCTATTAATGTGATTGTGATTTGTTAGATTCCGAGTATCTTGGTTTATTGTACGACTATCTGAGTGGATCTTTGTTTTCTTATATATAAATGTTAGTACGCTTGAGTGAAAACTCGTGCACAACAATTGGACTCATATATGGTAATTCCTTCCATAGCCAAATAATTTAGTAGTCAACTAAATAGCATGTTTAGTGTCTACCCTCAATCGTTCACAAGTAGCTAAAATTTGGAGTAAAAGTTTTGTGAGTATATCTCTTGTAAACTCTCACGGGTCTAAAACTCGTCCGATAGGAACACCTATGAGTACAAAGGCTTATTACACATGTTAAGTGTAGTCGCGATTCCTGCGAAACTGAATTTTTTTATTTCATTTTTAAGTTAGTTTTTCATTTTAGTTTTGCTCGAGGACTAGCAAAATGTTGGTTTGGGGGTATTTGATGAATATGTAAATATGACATTTTTACATCTATATTTACATTTATTGATTCTCTATTTTATAAACATTTAATAATTTTATTTAATTTCGTAAATTTAACAAATAAAACTCGATTGGACTAAACTACGGTACTATGCCCATAAAATGATGGAAATGGAAGCCAACCTTAGATTGCTACTCGGCTCAAAACACGGACGTAGTTGCGGAAGTCAAAACTGGTCAAACAGTCAACCAAAGAGGACAAGTTTTCGTTTACTAAAGTGGACCTTATTCAATGGGATGAGCTATATGTCCGTACATTTAATGTGAGATATGAGTAGTGAAGGGAAAGAGATCAATGACAAGCCCCATTTGAAAGCTTCGACTATAAACAAGGAAGGTCAACGTATTGCATTATGTAGTGGAAGGAAGGTGATTTGGGAAGATATATTTTCTCTGGAGGAATTATAATAATATAATGAGATTTTTAATAAAATGGTGGACTATTAACAACCGATATAATAAAATGCCCATATTTTTTTGAACTTCAATAAAATGATCCAACCGTTAGTAATTCAATCAGGGCCTACAAAAATGGTAAAATCTCGTTTACTTAGTCAATATATCGTCTGACGAGATGATTTTTGATGGGTGCAATTATAAAACTACCCTTTAAACCGTCCACGCGTTGGATTATTTACACCAGATTGTTACACGTGTTTAAAAACAATCCGTGCCATTTGTTGGTCATTACACGCTCTCAAAAGAAAAACGCCTTCTTCGTTTTCCGCCGCCTCCTCCTCCTCTTTTCCATTTCTCTTCTTCTTTCCACCTCCTCCTCTCCTTCCATTTTCTCTGCAAATCAAGCAGAATCACCAAGACCAACATCATCAAGACCAATCATAAAATTAAATAATAATGTTTCGATCAAAGTTATAACCCTAACCGAGAAGATGAAAAACAAAAAAAGGAAAAAAAAAGGCGATTTCCAGGTAACCCTATTGTTTAATTTTAACATTAGTTAATTTCGTATGATTAGTTTTTTTTTTTTGTTTCTAAAATTAGGGTTTCGTTTGTTTTTTTAAATTAGGGTTTTTTTTGTTTTCTGTTAGGTTTTTTTTTTCTTTCTGAAATTAGGGTTTTATTCGTATGACTTCGTATGATGAATTTTGTTAGGGTCCTTGTTTTTGAAGTCCTGTTGATAATGATATTAGATAGCAATTAGTTTTTCTTTTTAAGTATGTAGAGCTGTATCTAACTTGAGATTGTTTTCCGTCTTTACAACATTTCTACCTAACTAATTTCTTATCGTTGTTAAACTGTGTAAGTTTGAATAGTAAACACCGATTGTTCTAAAAAAACAATGATTTCTGTAAAGCTTAGGATTTGTCATTTCTGAAAATTACTAGTCCCAGCTCTGATTAGGCACCATGTAATATTCGAACAGTAGCTGGACTTTTGTTTAGTTTACTGTTTTTGCTTTTCTCTTTGCCTTTACTAAGTTTGTATTGAAGTGATTATGCATTGACTTTTGTTAATAGTGTTGTGTAGAGTGAGCTATTGATGAGATTAAGGTTTCAATTTAATGTTGATTTCGTATGTTAGATGTTTAAATTTTGCTTTTCTGGTTTTATGTTGCACTGGCTATGTGTATTATCCATACAGAAACATCAGTGTGTATGTTGATGAACGTAATTTGACTTTGCATTTCCCTCAAATGGATAGAGATAAAGTAGATTTGAATAGTTTTGAGTGTACATTGCGTGTAAGATTGGGTCTGAATGAAGAAATTGTTCTCCACTTAACTTGGATACAGGATCCATGTTTGCCTTTTAGTTTGGTACACAACGAACATTTTTTAAAGTTTTGGGATGAAGCTGTACCTGATGATAAAGAGTTCATATCCGTTACCTTATTTGGAGATGGTTCCTTAAACATTGATGAGACCCCTAAGAAAATAAACAAGACCAAACCTAAAAATCTTGTTTCCTTGGAAAGGCCTGTTAGGAGGTCACCAAGGTTTCAAGTTGAGAAGTTAGTGGAAAACTCACATCAACAAAGAGGACCATCAAGGAACCTATTCTTTATGATTTGTTGAATGAAATGGAAGGTAATTCTTGTGTCAGTGAAGCTAGTAAAGTTGGGTCTAGCAGTGAACCAAGACAAGAAAATTTTGATTATGATTACTGGGTTCATACTGCAACACAAGGTAGCACTGTGGAAGATGGAGTGAAGGACACTGATAATGAATACAATGTTCATCTATTGAACACTGAGTTAGATGAGTATCACCCCATTGAAGATCCAAATGCCCCTGATATATTTGATAGTGATGAAGAAAATGATATTTGTTATGAAGAACATGTGAAGACATATAAAGTTCCATCTCAAAGCGAGGATTCAAGTAGTAGTGAAGACAATAGGGAAGGTAAGAAAACTTTTCTGATGTCAATTAGTTAGATATTTTGTGTACTGAACTTTAATATCTTAACTTGCAGATGAGGATTATGGTCCTGAAGTGGAAGTTCTTGATAAAGATGGTGGTCCTGAAGTGGAAGTTGTTGATAAAGATGATGGTCATGAAGTGAAATCTGGCTACCAAGTTGGTGGCAAACCTGACTGGTACAAAAGATTCCAACCTGATATTAGAAAGCACATTGAAGAAGAAGATGAACTACCTTTATTCCCTGAAGAAGAAGAAATACCTGCAGTGGAACCTGGTAAAATGCTGGTAAAGTATTCTTTTAATGATAAGAAGCATTTTAAGAGACATCTTAAAAGTTATTGTGTGTTTCATAATTGTCAATTCAAATTGAAAAAGAGTTGTAGTAAGCAAGTTAGGGCATTATGTAGGCTTAGAGATGATTATGAATGTAAATGGTTTGTATATGCCACTAGAGTTAAGGGTGAGCCTACTTTTGTTGTTAGGAGTGTAAATCTCACTCACACTTATGTTGGGGATCCAAAAAGCTTTAATAGGTCTGTCCTTTTCTGGTGTTAGATATGTGGCTCAAAATATTGCTACTGTAACAAAGGCAATTGGAAAGAAGAAGTAATGTGTAATTTTTTTTTTGGATCTGAACTTGTTTATGTTTGAAAAAACAATGTTGTGGTTATGGTTTATTATTAGAACCTTTTAATATGAATGACATCTATCAGTATGGCTAATTTATTGGAATTTTTGTCTCAAAACCTTGTTGCTGATGCTAGGGTTCATAACTGGTATAATTAGGTTGAAGATGATGAAGGTTGAAGATGATGAAAAAAGACCACTAATGGTAGCACGTGCTCTGCACATGCTGTGAGTCACGAATTGAGCATACAATGACTCACTGTTCTAACTAGGCCTCTTTAAAACGATTCAAGGGATTTAACGTCTTTTCCAGTAGCTTATTTAATGCCACACATGCTCTAACGACCGTTAACTTAAAACTGGATGGAAAAGGTCAAACTGTGACCATTTTATTAATGTTCCAAAAAACGGAGTTATTTTATAAACGAGGTTTTCGTACATGGGCATTTTATAAAAAAAACCCTAATATAAAGGGAAATAATCTTTCCATACATAAGTAAATAAACAGTGAGTCCATCCCATGATGGCATGCATGATGAGAATGTAAATAATTTATTTTCTTTTTCTTTTTGGTGATCCACCAGTAAATGAGAAAGTAAGTAAATAAGGAAAAAATATATTGTACTTTGATAACAAAATATATGCATACGAGAGTATAAAAGGGAGTCTGGAGTTCATTTTTGAGGAGGAGGTTCGATGTCCGGTACAGTTGTAGTTCGTCTTTTGTTTTTATTTAGTTTTTATTTGCTTTTATAATGGATAGCTAGCCATTTCTATTGGGGTTGAAAAGGTAGCCAATTTTATTATGTAAAAGGATCATATATTTTCTATAACAAAGTATTCTTTTGAAGTTTAATTGTTATATTAATTTCTCTTCTTATTAAGCTTCTTTCTATTAATTTTGAATAGTCTTCGACTATTGACATCTTATAAGCTAAGAAGATTATACAATTTTGGTTTACAACAAAGTTGTAGTATTTATTTTGATCGTTATATTTTCCTAGATGTATCGGTTTGGTCGAGTAGTCTTGAGTTATAATATGAATACTTATTAAAGATTCCATGAGAATTTTACATGATTTAATTGGTGGAATCCAAAGCTATAGTATTCTTTTATTTACTAGTTTAATTATTTTTCTTAGTTTAAATAATATTTTCTTAATCCACCTTTTTGGTCATTTTAGCATAATTTAATTATAAATTAAAAGTAGCAATTTAATTAGTCCCAATGGAACGACCCGTCTTTTGTATACTATCTCATCGATAGTCGTACACTTGCGGTACATAATTAAAATCCCATCAAGTTGTAGTTACCAGGTGTTGAAATACTAACCACTAAGACAAGGGTACATGGGGAGAATAGGGACAGAGGATCCTAAACGGTCCCAAGTAGTTATAGAACGGGAGAAAATAACATAGGTACATCACTAATTACATATATTGTTCATTTTTACTTGTATCACTTTTTTTAAATACAGTAAACATTGGCCAAAGTTAGAGTTCAAATACAAGTCAGTCATATGTGTCGCTTCTATATTGGTTCATGGCATTCATTGTGAGAGATTACACTGGATGGGTAAGGTTAGGTATTAGTCTCATGAGTGGCAGGGAACATCGGAGATCTGGGCTATATATTCAGGAGACGAGGACGGCTCAAATTTAAGGTGGAGGTATTGTAATACCCCGATTATGAAGGTTGGGTTCGCCTAATGGTATCTAAGTGCTTTGAACTTTATAAACACCATGACGAACTTTATAAACACCATGACCTTTTAAGCACAAAGGTTCATAGTTGGAAAAACTTTGCAATTAAGCGTGCTGATCCGGGAGCAATTCAAAGACAGGTGGCTTCCGGGTAAATTGTGCTGGATGAGCGCAGTATCTAGTGGGGACAATATCAATAGAGGGTCGGGTCATTAAGGTTCAACTATAAATAAGTACTACATTATTGCGATACAATGGAAGTTCAGTAACAAATCACAATCATGGTTGTTACCAGGAAGGAAAAAGATTCTTCAAACACCAAAAATTAACATAAATAATAAAAACTTTTTCCTGATTGCATAAGGTTGAGTCGAAACTCTCCTTAGTCGGCGCAAAAATGTTGTTTAAATATATAAAACAGATAAAATGGTAAAATGATAAATCGTAATGAATACGAGAGATCAAAATCGTACAAGGCTATCCTAAACAAAGAAAATGGTCATCCAAGCCTTGTTTCGGTCACAAAGGAGGAGAATGATTGATCTTAGGGAAGGAAGCAGAGAAAGATAAGATCAGAGCTTGATGAATTATAGTCGGAGAATTCAAGTCTCTATAGTAGAGTTCAAGTGGAAAAGATATAATTGTTTATGATAGTATGATGAACTTTGATAAACTTTTTATTGTTTGGAAATAGATGAAGTGATCTATTTATAATGTTGAACTCTGATCTCGTAAGAGATGGAAGATATGGAGAGATAAAGAGGTGGTGAACGTGGTTGAGACATACCCATTATTGTTGGGAAGATTTTTGTAACAGTAACATTCATTAATCCTTCATCTAGTAACGTTACACTTAATTCATTCTCATAGTGCTTGGGTGTTCAGTTACTCCTCACAGGTTATAAACAGCCAGCCAAATACCCTAATGAGTATCCCCCTGCGATATATTTGATATCCCGTAGATTTGATGGTTAGGTTTTGTGAATGAAATTTTTGATTAATTAATCGAATAAACCGACTACTCGTGTTAAGTCTAGTAAGGTCAGTAAGCCTATCAATATCTTAGTACATCAAGTAGACTATAATTTTCACCATTGTCTAGGCATCATATCCTAGTAATGCTAGTTGTGGGCATGGTAATGCCATTGCTAGTAACTTATGCCAGATGTTAGCTATTTTAGCAAAAATACTCGATTACTAGCTTTCAATGGATTGGTGCATAAATCATAGCAGCCAGTAGCCAATGGCAACGAGTGGAACAATTGAATGTCAAAGAATATGCATATGAGTGCTAAGGTCAACATTCATGAAGGCTGCGATGATCGGGCGCTAGCATTGGACTAGCGCCAATTAGTAGTCTGACGCTGGGGTTGGCCCAACGATGTGCAAGAGTTGCTCAATGCTTGCATGCACAAGCTTGGAAATTGCACCAACTTGCAAGTGGAAAACCTGAAAGTGTGCAGACTTGGAAATAACAAAATCTTAGAAATGGCAAGCTTGGAAATCCGCAGGCTTGAAATGGCACAAGATAGGAATTGCAAGCCTAGAATTCCGCAGACTTAGAGATAACACAAGCTTGGAAATGGCAAGCCTGGAAGTGCGCAAGCTTGGAAATGGCACAAGCTTGGGAGTGTTCGAAGTAAAATTTCTCAAAGACAATGTAAAGGAGTGCCTGAGGGATGCTCAAGCACCGACCATGCATGGGATGCTCGAAGACGCTGCCAGGCTTGGTGTTGCACTCTTGGGGACGAGAGATGCTTGGGATTGTACCCTTGGAGACGTGGAAAGGATGGTACCGGTGATATTGGGCATGTGGTAAAGAGCTTGGCATTATGCCTTAGGACGCGGGCAAGGAGCTTAGCAATGTGCCTTGGAACACTGGCAAGGAGCTTGGCGATGTGCTTTTGGAGACAAAAAAAAAAGGCTTGGCGATGTGCTCTTAGAGCTAGGCAGAGGCTTGGCGATGTGCTCTTAGAACTAGGCAGAGGCTTTGCGTTGTGCTTCTAGGTATTGACGATGAGCTTAGACCAGCGCTGTGCATACTAGGATTTTGCGCACTCTTGTGCATATTTTGTATTTTGGCCAAATTGCAGTTGTTGATATTTGAAGCTAAGAAATTATATATTTACAGAAAGGCTATAAAGTAGAGTACTTATAGCTATTAATAGAATATGTATTCTCAGCTCTTTTACGAAATGCGAAGGCTTCATGTTTTTAATATGGGATATAAGTAAATTTGTAAATTTGATATTTCTGATATGGGACAGAAATAAATTTACAATTTTCTTCTTTGTCAAAATTCCACCATCTATATTAAGTTCCATGCTTAGTGCGAAACAATAATATTTCATAGTAAGCATTAGATGGTGACATTTTTAATAATGAACAATAAAATTTATCTTGTTAAATTTAATTTTCCATGATGATACCTTGTCATATATTTGAGCTTTGAGCTTGATTCCCAGACTTGTAGCACGACGGATAAGCAACATAAAACTTACGCTCATCGATACCCATACCAGCGGAAAGAAAATCAAATTCATAGTAATTGGATATTGCAGATTGATAATGCTTAAATAGAGCGGGCCGGTATCTTTAAGTAAAGCTAAATTAGAAAACTATTGCTTCTTAGGGAAATCACACACGAGCTGTTTCATATGGTGCTAGACTTGCAACAATTAAGTTGGGATAATACCATGTACAAAATGACATATACTTTTAATGGAGTTCATCAATAGACTAAGTTCTTATGGAATGTATCCTGTGCCAAATTGGATTATTACGAGCATAATATGGTGTATTTATGCATCAAAAAAAATGGTGTGTTTTGTGGCAGTTTACACTAACCTTAGTAATTAATATTATGTGATAAGTTTATAGGAGGATAATCTGTATCACCAATATTTCCATTTATTCCTTATTAATATTATATATTTTAATAATGGGGAATTTGTTACCATCGTTTGAACGGAACAATTTGGATAGCCGTCTATCCTAAGAATTGGGAAGTTTTAGTTACTTTAACACTTTGCCAAAAAAAAAAAATACGATGAAAAGTTGAGTTCTTGATTTAATAACAAATACTTCAAGGTTCATTCTTCAACCCGGATAGTTATATTTTTTTGTTACTCAATCTATGAATTCATAGGTTTCGTCACAAATTTCTTTTTTTTTAATGCTTGGTTTCACTTTTTTTTTTTTTTGATTAATCTAAAATCAATTGGTCCAAATCTGATGTTCAATTACTACGTTTGTTAAAAAAAATTGTTTCATATGTAAGGTTTGTGAGTTAATTCACGATTTTTTTAAGGATTTTGTCCTACTTGTTAAGTTTCACATTTATGTTGTAGATTTTTTATGCATTGAATTGATTATTTCAGTCTGATAATTTTTGAATTTTTCTTTGTGAAACATTGTTTCACTTAGATTTATGGTTTTAGATATTCATAGCTTGTTGTTGTTAATTTTTTCTCGGAATAGTGATCAAAAAGCACTAGAAAAGTTAATTACGAAGTATGATTCAGAGTGGAAACATGTTTGAGAAATTTAATATTTTGTTTTACTTAGTATCTTTAGAATGAATTAAGTATTGTGTTTTACGTGATTCACATGATGGTGAGAAAGAAGTGGTGGAGGGGAATTAAACCGTTTATTGTAACTGTTATATTCATATCCATGCTCAGTTCACTGTATCGACATTGGATTCAATTGCTACCATATATCCATTTTCTAATCTCTTTGATTTATTTAGTTCTTCAATTTTTACAAGAGTATATGGCTTGGTGCTGACAACTGTGTATTTAGTTGTCTTTGTCTACTGACATACCATGAAAGAGAACTAGGAGACTTATAATCTCCCTTGTCCTTAGATTATCACTTTGTCTGTCTAGTCTGTAAATCTCAACTGTGACTAGTTTGACTATAATACACACTGGTCATTTTTTCAGTACGGTGGTAAATATACACCGGTTAATTTTTCAGTACACCAAATATATATGTCTGTCTCGCACTGTTGAATTTGTGTAATTATATATATTTTTAGGGTTGTACAAAACCCGACTTAACCCGTACCGGTGTTTACCTACACTTGATCTTGCCCGTCTAAACACGGATTGACTATGACTCACCCTTTTTAATATCCGTCATATATTAGGTCGGTTATGACTTACATTTTCTAATATCCGACCTTACCCACCCATCCGCCTAAAAATCCTCTAGCCCTTGAATTATTTCTCACCCATAAATCCAAGCCTTTTTATATATCTACTGATATAAATTAAAACATGTTTTTAACACACATGGGAGAAGTAGAGTATTTCCGCCACCCGCCCAAACATGTAGTAGTGAGGAAGAAGACACTTTAATTACGTGCGTGGTTACAAATAAATTTCTAATTATCCTTATCTCCAACCAATATCTCACCACCTCTCATTCTTCATACTTCTTATATTTTTCCTTAATATTTCCATAATCTTTGTTAGGTACCTATAAATTTGTTAAAGTAATCCATCACCATGTCATCTTGTGGAAGTGAAGATAGTGATCATCAGTTGCACGAAACAATAAGGCTTTCTACACAACATATTGTAGCAAGTATTGAAGCAAGCAGTGCTGGTATAGAAGCGACGCTTCGCAAAGTCGTTGAATCCCAAGAGCAGAATCAACTACTTCAAGCCCAGAATCACCAACAAATGTTGGAGATGCTGAAGATGTTTGCGAGAATTAGTACCAGTGTTGGTAGTTCTAATGAAGCAGCTGCAAGAAACAGTCCAATAGTCATCCCTAGTATTCCTATTGTCCACGATGATATAGAAGGACTGTCGATAATGTAGCATCAGATATTAATGAGCAACAAGGTGCATAGAATAATTATTCAATTTAACAACTCAGTCTCCTATGGATATATCCAACACCCGCCCCATCCGACTCGGCCTAATGATGGATTGGGTTAAAATCGACCAGTTATAAGACGAGCAAGGTGTGGGTGATGATTTCAATCACCCAATATCAACGGATCGGGTGGCGGGTGAGGTCAACTCTGACCCACCCGACCCGTTGTGCACCCTATGCATTTCTCATAGAATCATAAATTATTGATTTGAGATTTTGTATGTAATTTTACAATAGGCTCTAAACCTTGAACCTGAAGCATTGCGGTTTGAGACATCTTGGTTTCTTTAGATCCTGTATTATGATTTTTTGTTTTATTTTATTTTATTCGAAAAAATACAACATAATTATATAGAGCTTAACTTCCTGTATACATTAGCTACCACCGCATGACAAAATCCATATAACGTGTACCTTTATTGCACATTTTATACTTATTTTCATTCGTATACTATTCCAGTTGAAGTTTTATCTTTATCATTAAATAGTAAAACATAAATGGTGTGTAATTTTTTGAATATTTTTATCTACCGCCAACTGTGTATTTTAATTACACTTATTTAGTTAAGCATTGTATTATAATAATATTCAAGTTTTTGAATAATATATTGTAATTCAATGTTGTAGATGAAATATTATTTTCTTAATTCATAATAACTTCCTCCGAAATGATTTTGATAGTTAGAAATGATACTCGATATAATATATTGCCACAATGAGTTGTTGCACTGTCAAACCTAAATAAAGTGGTTATGTTTTAACTTCACTGTCATAACCTGCATTGCTAGATGAATGAACTGGTATAGAGTGCATTTTAATATATATATATATATATATATATATATATATATATATATATATATATTATAAAAAAATTGGCAACCACAGCGGGAGATCAACCTCTCAGTCACGCAACAAAATTTTATTTATTCAAAATGGTGGGTCTTGGGTTAGGATTAGTAATTCCTCCTAATCCACGCTAGCGGTAGCGGTCCTGAAGTTACTACTACTGTCACCAATCCTTCTCCTTCCATCACCACTCCTGGTGCCGCTAATCCTCCTCCTTCTGGTAGCACCCACGAAGATACCCGAAACACCCAAGCTCATCTCAACATAGCCAATCTGATGCATCCACACGAAATTCTGGACAAGACACAAGTAGACATTACAACTACTCATAAGGAGGTACTTAATTATCTCAAAACCCTAACAAACAACTTTCCCCGGAGCAACGTCATCACCAGACGGAACAAGACAAAAATGTTCTTATATCAGCTACTGATGCTGGTACTTCAAGCGTAATACCTCTATTCAGCAGGTTTGTTCTTTCCTAACACCGAGGGATTTTCAGCACAATTGGCTCCAGAGTTGCAAATAACTCTGCAAATAAGCGTGCTCGGTCTGGGAACAATCCAGGTATGGGTAACCTCCCGGGAAGCTGCTGCTGGATGACCGCAGCGGTGCCCGTAGAAAAATCTCATATTGTCGGACGATGCAGTGGCTAAGTGCGGAAAATATCGGTGGAGGGTCGGGTCATTACATCAAGAACTCAAGGGGATGACGAAGTTCATGTTGTCATGGAACGTCCACCAAAAAGATGTCAGTAGCTCAATTTTATCACTCGTGAAGATCTGGAAAGACTCCTGGGAATTCATGGTACGAAAGATTCATCTTAATTTTATTAGCACCAGCCTCCCTACCCACTCGAGATCCAAAGGATTCCCATGCCAAGAGGATATTCCTCCCTTACTTCCTCATTATATGATGGGACCAGAAACGACCGAGAACACTCTCTCGATTCTGAGCCCATTATCATCTCAATATAATTATCCTCATCATACTCAGATACCAAGTCATCCTCGACTACTTTCTAATGCCACGTTAGGAGGATACATATCAGGCCCATGCTAAATAGGTTCCCAGTCAGTAACAACTTCTTCTATACTAGAATCTAAGGGTACACTATCAACATTGGAATTCTAATCTTTTTGTCCATTTTTACCATCCTTTTTTCCGCATGACAGCTGCTTCCGGCTAAAGGCATCCAATGTTCTTCTTCATATCTTTTCTTCACTAATTCATGCTCATTTTTTCCATCTCATTACCGTCTTAGCAATAAAGATGAAGTTAAAAATGTGTTCTTGCATCACTTATAGATGTGCAAGAAGCATATTTCGAAGGGGCCAGGTAGCCTCTTTAAGAGGATCATAAGGTCTGGACCTGATATCTCCTTCAGTAATACTATCAGATGGAGTAACTTTCATATTTTTACCTTTCCCGAGTCTCACATCTCCTGAAGAGTTGGAATTATGACTTCGCTTTCTAGTGGCCATTGCTTGAACACCAAAAAAGAAAAGAAGGATTAAAGACAACAACAGTAATTCATATACATATATGTAAATTAAATATGAAAATAAACATAAAACTATAGCTTACAGTTTCTTAGATGAGACTTTTACTATGATACTTTTCATGGGCGTTAATGATGATAATTGATGATCAAGAACTGCAGTAGTAACCAGAGTTTCTACAAGATGATTATTCAACCTAGCAACAACAAAGAAGATTCAGAAGAACAAATATTGCTAGGAGTCACCGGTCTTGATAATGGACATCGCTGGAGAAGATGCTGATATCCCTTGCTAACAAGGGAAGACTCAAGTAATATGGTGTAAAAAGGTCACGGTGAGATGTGTCGTTTATCATTATGATAGGTATCAAGTGGAAGTGCAGTGATGTATGCAACTAAGGCATCCTAACAGACCGATAGACTTGAACCTTGTTCCTACATGACCCGATCAATTCGATCAGGCACTCGCCATATAAATAATCCATTTATACGAGCGTAAGTTCTATGTTGCTTATTGGTCGTGCTACAAGTCTTGGAATCAAGCTCAAAGATCAAATAAGTGACAAGGTATCATCATGGAAAATTAAATTTAACAAGAAAAATATGTGACAAGGAATTAATTCATTGTACAAATATTTCTGAGTTAATTCATGATTTTTTTTAGGTTTTTGTTCTACTTGTTAAGTTTTAACATTTATGTTGTAGATTTCTTATGCATTGAATTGATTATTTCAGTCTGATAATTTCTAAATTTTTCTTTGTGAAACATTGTTTCACTTAGATTTAGGTATTAATAACTTGTTGTTGGCCATCCCGTTTACGACCCCATTGTCGTCTCGACTGATATAGCAGCTACAGAAGTTTTCTATAGTTCGTCATAACTCTAAGGCTGCATCCAGAATTGTTTGGCTCCGCCATTCGATCTCGACCTTTTTGCCTGCTAGATAGTCTAATACACTGTTGTTGTCTCCTTCCAGTACCAGGTTGTTGATGTTGTTTTCCTTTGCCCACTGTATGCTAAAAGCGTTGCCCGACTCTCATCCTCTTCTAGAGTGTAGACTAGAAGCTGGAGTGACTGTCCTCCCCTGATCAAACCTGTATAATCATGACAAATCAGGTTGATTCCTGCATAATATATAAGGTTGATGAAAAAGGAATCATAATTGATCTTGGTTGTTCCCAAGCTAGGATTTTCCCAGCTTATCTTCTTTTTTTGAATTTTTATCTTTGTTACTCGACTCAGCTGTGACTTCCCCATCCTTGCATAAGCAACTGCATAAGAGGCCAGGTCTTGTTTGATAAGTATAATTTTCGTGGTTGGTATTTGTTCTTCCTCTTTGAAGATCATATTGCAGCTGGCTTTCCAAACATGCCAAGATACTATAGCACAAACATCGGTTCACTGATGATAAGTATCCTCCTATCTAGTCGGATTAACGAACCAGGAAAAAAACCATGCCCCTATGTTTTGGCTATTCAGATCTCTGATACCAGTGTCGAGGCCGAACCAAACTGCTCTCATATAGTGAAAATCCCTAAATATGTGCATAAGGGTTTCATCATGTTGGTTGCATAAGGGACATCTCAAAGAATCAATTTGGATCCTAGAGTTTAAGATAGATCTAACTGGCATATAATTGGTAAGACATTTCCATACAAAGATTTTGATTCTGGGGATTACATTGAATTTTCAAATTTTTCTAAACCACGGGTTTTAAGCAGAGGACTGGCCAGAAGGTTGGTTGTTGTAATAGGTTTTGGTAGTAAAGATTCCATTTTTGGTAAGGGACCATTTGATGTTATCACTTTTATCAAAATCAATTTTGATCCTATTAATTAGACTGACTATTTCGATAGGGAACAAACTAGTAAGAAGATCCAAATCCTATTTTTTGTTCTCGAAATCAATGAGTTGGCCCACTACAAAGAACTGTAGTCTAATAGTCTCTGACGAGAGAGAAAAAGGAGAGACAAGCGTTGGGACCCAAAGCTCTTCCCAAATTAGAGTGTCAAAACCATCCCCGATGTTCCAGAAAACCAGACTTTTGATGTTGGTGAGACCTTTTCGAATTCCTCTCCATATAATAGAACTTTGTTTATCTTTTTTCCCTAATTTGAGCGAATGGTGATGTCTGATGTATTTGGAATGAACAATCTGGGACCACAACGCCTTTGGTTCAAAAATAAGCCTCCAAGCTAACTTAGCTAATAAAGCCTCGTTCATTCTTTTAGCTAATAGCCTCTTCTAGTACTGCAGAATTTCACTACTCTTTTGCCTCTCTATTAGTTTGCAATTTATAATAAACACAATTTGTATGTTGTATCATGCCCATCTCCTTCTACTTTGTACCTATTTTATATACTTTCTTAACAGTTTATATCAACCAGATGCTTCATATATATGCAAGAGAATTAGTTTTAACATTCGAAAATTTAAACAAAAAAAATAAGAAAGAAAACATGCATAATAAATACATATATTTAGTCATTTTATTGATACCAAAATTCTTGCAACTAACATCAAAAACTGATAAAATTATGTTATGTCGTTCTATATGATCGATAAAAAGGAAATCTTGCTCAGCTGTAAGACTATATAATTGATTAATGTTGGGAAGAGCAGGACGTGCCAAAATACCTTGAACAAAATCATCATATTCATGACCTAATCCTCCAAGTGCACTGTGAACCAAATCATCTTTAGAAACTGAATAACCAACGAACCATAAAACATTCCTTATCCTGAAGATTTGGGCAAAGTAATTAGCCACTTTAAGCCCATATTTGCATAATGTTAATAGTCGGTGTCGAAGCTCGAGAACTTTACCAGAGTTTTCATCAGAATATTGTTTCTCAAAATGTGTACAAACTTCTCAAAAAAAAATTAATCCATTGATTTGATTCAAAATAGGTTCAGTTATGGTTCTACGCATTTGAGTAAGTATTTGTTGATTAGTATTAACCCATTCTTCATATTCAGGATTTGGGATTAATTTGTTATCAATTGGACCTAGGATTTCATTTGGAGGAATTGGTACCTTTGTATCAACGTAGTTGCGCATGCCTTGACTTTCCAAGATTAAATCTACACCACTTCTCCAAAGAAGATAATTATCCTCATCGATTCATGTGGACATGTTTTCAATCATATCCGTTAGGGTGCAGTCGATTGCATAGGGATTATTTGATTATGGTGATGAAAAATCCATGGATTTGGGGAAGAATCTCTTACCAAAAAAATTTCCCCTAATCGTTTTTATAACGTCTCAGGAGTTAAAGACGACTTAGCCCTTTCGATTATTAAAAGAAAAGAAAAGTAAGAGTTACCATTTGGTACTAAATATATGGGAAAGTCCATCCATTGAGACCTTATTATCTAGAAGTATTTAAAAAATAAAATTTCAGGTCCAACCACACGGGTCATATGAGAAAAATATGTTTTAATGCTAAAATTACCCTCAAAAATATTTTGATTTTAGGAATCAGAGTTCGTTTTTCTCTTTGGATTAAGCTCTAGCAATGAAGTGAATTAACTCACTAAATAACTTCCCTTTTCCTTTTTTGGTAGGTTTTCTTCTCTTATTTTCATTTAGATCAATCTCTTGGATCTACAGGTCTTTTCTTATCTTCATCAAGATCAATCCCCTTGATCAACATGTGTTTCTTTACTTTTAGTCAATATCTATTAACTATATCAGTTCTCTCCCCAAGAAGAGTTTTGTACTTCTCGGAGGTCGTTTGGATGGAGTTCAATTTGTGGTTAATATATAATGTCTAAAGATTACTTGGGAGATTTTATTGTACTTTGTTTCTTAATGGTGTGTGGTCGTTGTTTTCGTCCAGATCAATCAGTTGGTGTGAGATCTTTTATCACCAAAATATTCTTATATTTTGGAGGTCTGTATATAAAAATCATATATATCTTATTCTATAAGGAAAGATCAACTAGTAAGGCGTTTCAAATTCTTGGAGGTGGTTTTGATTATCGATTGCAGGGATCTCCTCAGAGGTGCAAACATGAATTTTTCAAGTTAAATCACTTATTTTACTTATCTTTGTTTCCCCGGTTGAGATACCTTTGCTTTCTTCTTAATCCCTCAATTCCTAATTATTTGTAGTTGGGTTTGTTACTAGTCTTTTATTCATCTGATCATCCTGTGTAATTTGATTGATTCATCAACCTTTCGTCTTGTTCTTCAATTTCAATCGTTAGGTGATGGGTAATAGCATTAGTGTGTGTGTGTGTATGTGAGTGTTCTGTGCACACGAGTGTGTGAGCTGTGTGAGTGAAAGAGGGTTGAGTATATATACACTCTGTAGAGTCCTGTAACTTCTGAATTCATTCATTCAATTCACAATGTAGATCCAAATTCTATCATGGTATCAGAATGGTATGGCCTAACGGCTTTGATCCTTGGGTGTTTGCCCTAAAGTTCTTCATCTATCATACTTCTTTCTTTGCTAATCTGCGTAGTTCAAGTTTTCGCCCCATTTATCAGGGACTTTTTTGGTTGCTTTTGGCGGATCGTTGCTTGCTAGGTTGGATCGGATGTCAGCCAGTGGAGCCACCATTCGTGATGCTGCTTTGCTCGAAATTTCTTCTTATTCTTTCAATTGGTGCGTGTTTGTGAATTATGTTGTTGTTTATTTAGCCCTTAATGGTGATTCAAGTTACTTCTGATGTTGTTGCTCTTCATATACTTTCTTGAAGATTCTCTTCCATTTTTACTTCAATTTTTGTTCCTGATGCTTTCTCGTCGATGAATTTTCTGTAATGTTCTTACTGCTTTTGTGTTCAATTTTAATTTCTTTTTCGTTTGAGATTCGATCTCGTTTTCTTCAAATCTTTTCAGAACAAATTCATGTTAGACTGAATGATCTCATCTTTAATTTTATTTTACATGTAAGACTGATGTTTTACCATTAACATTGTTCTGATATTCTCATTCTCTTTTCAAGATTCGTTTCCAGTTTCATTTTCATTTCAGCTTTGTTTATCAAATCGTGTAAGTATGGTTCAATCACACCAGCTAGGTTTATCAATTCATGTAAGACTGGTTCAATTATACCATCTTTGATCTTCATCCTTTCAATTCCCGTAAGACTGGTTTCAATCACACCAGCAGGATTTTCATTCAATTTCAATCAATTCCAATTTCGTTTCATTCAATGATATTTCGGTTTAGTTGTTTCACTGCTCTTTTCAGTTAACTTTTCCAATCCCTCTACAATCGATTTTTCAGGTTTCCTGATGTCATTCACCAGATTTGTTACTTTCTGTGCTGAGTTTGTGAGGTGTGAGACTTGTTTCTTGATATGATCATCTCCTCTTTATGGTTTCTTTAATCTTGATTGCAATACTATTTCAAGATTATCTCGATCTTATCTTTCATTTCTTGATCTGATTTCTTATTCTAGCCTCCTTTTTCTGCTGGTCCTGTTACTATTTTGTTGTGTGCAGTTAGTGGAGCATTCACTAGTTAAACTCTATGCAATCTTCAAGCTAGGGGTACTTGCTTAAGCTTATTTTTTGTCTATTCTGGTGCTTGGTTCAACTGTTGGACTTCTTGGCTAGGTAATTTGTTGCTACTTCACTTAGGCAAGAGTTTCTGGTTCATTGTGTGAGTTGTTTTCTTTAGACTCAGATGTGTTTGTGGAGTGTGTATGTGCAGTAAGTGGACAATCCACTTATTAAACTCAGCGTCGCTTGTTGGTTCTACAACCTCTTTTGCTTGTTCAGTTTTGTTGAACTCTGCAATAAGTTTCAGCTGCTTGTATATAAATAATGGTTTTGTTCTTCCTGTTGCTTTCTATTTGCATTGAACCTTTTGGGTCCAATGATATCCATTGGTGGTGCTACCATTGCTTGTGGCAGTGGGTGATTTATTTTCACTTGTTGAACTCTGCTAGTGGTGTTTCCAGACATTGTATGTGAGCTGTTGTGCAAGTCTGAGTGATATGTTGATGATTCATTCATTGTTGATGAATGTGTTCGTAATGGAGGTGTTCAGTTAAGCACTCTATTGCATGTGGTTTCTAATTCATCTACAAGGCCACCTTATTTATTTTGTTTTGCTCTTTGAGCAAGTGTTGAATAAGCACCAGATTAGCCATTTCTGGCTATTTCAACTACTATTGTTGCTGCCTACACTCACTGCAACTACTACACCAACATGTCCTGAATCAATGCATCAACAACTTTAAGTGTTGAATAACCTGGTATTCTCTTTCTCTTTCTGGTTATGGCTTGCCATTCAGTTTCAGGTGTTTGTTTCTCTACTTGAAGGACTGTCAATTGCAATTGCTAGTGTGCTTTGTAATTCAATTTAATTGTGACTTTCCTGCTGCACCTTGGACTCTTGTAATTGTGTAGGTGAAAGTTTGTGCAAAGGTTGAGCATATACTTTGCTCTTCTTGGTATTCTGCAGCTTTTGCAGTTAATTCGAGAGTTTGGTTACTGCTGCATATGATTCTACAATCAATGTTGTCAGATTTTAGTTGTTGTTATTGTGGTGTTTGGGAGCTTATTTCTTGTTCAGGTCCAAGCTATATCAACTACAGAGACAAATTCAATTGATATCATCTCTTTTATCCCATTGTTGCTCACCTACTACTGCAACTGCTAAGAAAGAATGAGCAGGTTACCAATTATTTATGTCCTACAACTTGTATTCAATATGTCTCCTACTACAACACATACTGCATCAACTGTCCAAGTTGCTGCTATCATACTTTCTGACTACTTCTTACACCTGCATCATATTTTTCACCTACATCAGTATTGCTGGTCATCTTTGTCTTTGGGGTGTTCTCTTTCAGCTGGTATTGCTTTCTTCTACTCATGTTTCTTACCTTTGGCTTACACCAACTACTGAATTGCTGATACTTTTACCTGCCCTGAATGATGTTGCCACACCAACTGCACCAATCTTTGATCTCTCCTTCAATTGGTATTTTCACTCGGTCTCTTATGCACATTGGGACCTTACAACTGTTTTTACTAGCATTAGTGTGTGTGTATGTGAGTGTGTTGTGCAATCTCAAGTAGCCTCTTCAAGTCCCCATGAGCTTGAGGGAGGGTAATAGAATTAGTATGTGTATGTGTATGTGAGTATGTGTGTGTATGTGAGTGTGTTGTGCACACGAGTGTGTGAGCTGTGTGAGTGAAAGAGAGTTGAGTATATATACACTCTGTAGAGTCCTGTAACTTCTAAATTCATTCATTCAATTCACAATGTAGTTCCAAATTCTATCAACGGGGTCTTTTAGTTTCCGTTACTGTTAACAAAAGGTATCTACTTCTTCGGAATTCTTTTGGTATCTTTTTCTATTTTAATCTTTTTTTTTTCTCCCAAACAACTTATTGTTAAAAAAAAAGTAATAATAATTGGTTCCATTCCCTAATCATTTAGGGACTAAAATTTTCTTTCATATTCCAAATATTCACCTGTTTCAAGTGGGTACAGTTAAGTTTAAATTTTTCATTAAAGAAATATCAACAAAGGATTTTCTTCACTATCAGCAGCCGATCGACATCCGCAACTTCAACCTTTTGGAGTTGTTTTGGGTTAGAATTTGTTCAGCTAATGTTTTCATGAAGTGGTGGTTTACCCTTTTGTGTTAAAGTGGTTATCAATCTATGTGTTTTGCTACATTATTAATAGAGGAGGAGCTTTTGTACTTATTTAATCAACTCACCATTTCTGATGACAATATTGTTCTTCTTGAAAAAGATGAATCACTTTGTTGTCTGTTAGCCGGTCTTAATCTTTCAGGAAATGAATTTATTCCTCTGGAAATTTATAACACTTCCCCGGTTGAAACTTGTGAAGACTTAAGTATTTTAATACTCAGTTGGACCTCTTTGTGGTTTGGGTATTAAATGGGTCAAGTCCCTCTACAACAAGAAAGGGTATGGTTTTGATATGAGTTTCTTTCCAAGCCCAAGTGTGGATACAAGTGTTCCTGTTCTTGGGCCATCAGATTAGATGAGACTTATATTTCTTTAAAATGGATAGAGGTAGCAATATTAGAAAACTTCAGAAGGAGCACGATCGACTGATAATCACAAGATGATTAATCTCTTCACTTCAAATCCAAGATACGACCAACCTATATATATATATATATATATGTATATATATTATATATATCATATTACGTAGTTAAGATATGTTGATTCAAGCTTTAGTTAGGTTAAGTTAAATAAGATAGATTTTATGGCAGAGAGTAGATCATGGTGGTATGTAGTAGTTGTTGTCCTGATTATTAACGGCTTTGAATTTGGCAACAATTCTTTACGGAAGGTACAAGGTATTCATCATCATAACTTATATATCATCTGGATAGGGACCTCTTACTTTCCTACTTCGCACATATTCAGTTATCATAGTTGTTTGGATCCAGCCCATCACCATGTTGAAATAAATTTTCCTATTGTAGCTACCCTAGTTACGTTTGGGTCTTTAGACCTTTGCTAAAAAAAATGTTCGTGTTTGTGACTTGGAATAGTTAAAAATTAACCAATCTTCTGCTGAGAAGACGGCTTCAATCCCAACGGCTTAAACTCTCTGTCATGGAGGGCCATGGATCATTTTTTGTATTAACATGAATTCTATGGAGGGTCAGGGATCATTTTTGGATTAACATGAATTCTCTGAAGTTGGTTAATCTGCTTATCTTGATAGATTTATCTCATAGGGTGGCGCATATGGCGATTGCGATTTTGGTAAGTGTTGATAGGGGTCTTACTACTCTGATGCCGGCTGATGATATTGGTTACCTTTACTACGTACAAAAAAACTCGAACCTCTGGACCAAGTAGTTTTATTTCTTCAAATATTCCAATGTACGTTTTAAATCTTGCACTTAATCTTGCACTTAAAGACATTACTGTTATGGATGCAAATGTAGCTCCCTTAACGAAGCAAAACTACCTTCTTAATTTGAAATATGGTTTGTTTAAAAAAAAACTGGAAGTTTATACCTACCTATTTTGCTTATTATGAAAATGATTCTATGCAAATTAGCTATTGCGTCTATGTTATGAAATACTGAGTCTGTGCCCTAAACTAGCATAGTTACCTGACAAAACAATAGTTGAATTTGACTATTTTATGTTACTGTTTTGCGAAGAAACGTTCTTTCTTCCCTATACGGTTAAATCTATTGGTTTAGTTGAACAAGTCCATCATTTTAGAGAACATGGTGAACCAACTGTGACTGGATGAAGCTAATCTATTGCTGTGACTGGATGAAGCTAATCTATTGGTTTCGTCGATCGAGATTTTTGAATTTCCTAATATCTCTTTGGTTATATTATAAGCATTACATTTGTGCCTGCATAAAGATCATATTACTTATCATTAAGAGGCATTGATGTCCCCGGAAAAAAAAGAAGAAGAAGAGACACTGATGTTACCGGTTATTCACCTTCTCTTGAATAGGTTTGGCGGGGTAACACTTGTCTTGGTTATAACCAAGTTAAGGAACTTAAATCCACAATTAAATGGAGAACCTTGTTGTCTTAACAGGGGAGCTCTATTGTTGATTCAATTTTACAATTTAGTTGGTCAGAAGAGAAAGAACAAAAACTTGTATTGGAAAGAAAGACACTGGCAGTTTTAAAAACCTTGGGATGTGCCATGGGTTCTCAGTCCTCAGTTTCTTTTTTCTTTTTGGCACACAAGGATTAGATTATAGTTATTGAGTTGTCTGATTGTCTCCTCAACTGGAGTAACAGCTCATTGTTTACATTTGCAAGATATTGACGTCTTCAGACCTCAGTTTATGGCGTCTGGTTATATTTACAAATTGTATCCTGAAAATTCCGTTTGGAGTATGGTCTCTACCAACTAATCAGCTCTTCACACAACATTTATATCAAAGAACAATAGATATGGATAACTGAAAACAAATTAACGGCTATAAGAGCAACTGCAACGGACGATTAGAGTAAAGAGTAAAGAGTAACTTTACTCTTTACTCGCCCAAAATCAACCGCAACGGTCGATTATATATAGGAATGAGGCGAGTAAAACTACAGTTCGGGAGAAAATTTTTTCCAATTCCTATATACACTAAAAAAAATGGGTTTAAGCGAGTACTCGTTTAAGTCGCTTAAAGCCCCTTTTAAGTCGCTATAACTATTATAGCGACTAAAAAGCGGCACTCGCTCCGTTGGTTGCCCAAAGCCATGTATGTCAAAGCTTTGAGAGACCATGCAATCGCTTTAGTAATAAACCGACTAACCTAAATCGAGTACTTTTCTCATTGCTTAACATTTAGACCAACTAACATGGAGCAAGTAAAATTGTGATCGCTTAACATCTAGACCAACCAATATAACAAGTAAAATATCAATCGCTTCAGATATACCAATCATTCTAAAGCAAGTAAACTACTTAGTTGATAGATACATGGAGCAACTCTTCCTGAAATTGCTTGGTTAAGGTTTTAAGCGATCAAATAATTTTGCTCGCTAAAAGTGATTTCTGATTTTGATTGGTCTGAAGTTGGTTGCTCAAGCTTTTGAGGTACAAGATTTTTTACTCTCTAGAAACAACTTGTAACTTAGGAGCTATTAAACTACCTAGTTGGAAGATATATGGAACAACTTAACCTGATGTTACTTGGTTAAAATTTTAAGCGATCAAATAATTTTACTTGCTACAAGCAATTTTTGGTTTTGATTGTCCTGAAGTTGGTTGCTTAAACTTTTAAGGTATCAAAGTTTTTACTCAAGTTAGATCGTTTAAATTTTTAAGCTTCCAAATTATTTTAGAATTCAGATTTTAATTGGCTTAAAGTTGGTTGCTTGAGTATTTAAGCTACTCAATTTTTTTGCTCATTTGATTTAAATAATCGAAGCGACTTAAAAAGGGCTTTAATCCAAATTTTTATGCTCGCTATACAAATTACTCCATATATTCTGATTTAGATAATCCTAAATTAAAATTAAAATTAAAATTAAAATTAACACCAAAAAAATTATGAACCAAATTAAAAACAACAGATTTTATTATATGAATTATGTCATTTCTTAAAAACTTACACTCTTTATACAAAAGGAAAAAAATACAATCTAATCAAAAATTTACACCCTGTAGAACAGTTTAAGACCTTATGAGCAAGAAGGTCAAGGTCCTTATTATCTTAGATAACCTTCCATATCTGTTGTGCACTGAAAGTAAATCCTAAAGCAGGGATAACACCCCGTCTAATTCATATGCCAACCTCTGTAACAACAAAAAAAGTAGAGTAAGAAAATGTTAATATTCTCATACTTAGTGGAAGTAGAATCATTTTACTTCAAACAATTTTCGTAGAAGTGGAAGTGGAAGTAGATAAAGAGCAAGCATTCATTACATAGTACGTATCATTGTAACTCCTGCTTACATGATCAGCAGGAACCAACATGTCATCAAAGTTCTGCAAGAAAGGCAGCTTAAGTAAAAAAAATGAACATAACATTTAACATTGACAAGAGGATGCTATTAAATCAAACTTCCGTTTATAGTCCTACGGATATAGCTATGCCTAAATTTTAGTAGTACAGCCACGAGTTAATCATTTTGCATCCAAAACAAGTCTCACTCATGCCATATATGATATACCACAGATTTACTGCATTAGAGAACAAAACCATCTTATTGCATACCAAATTGGAAGCTAAATCGTAGTTAAAATACAGCATCGATAGAAGATTTTGAACAACAATTCAGTGCCATACCTCTTTGGAAGAAACTATTGGGCATAGATCGTCGAATTTAACAAACTTCCCAGAGTAATTCAAGTCAAATAACTGTGAATTGCATTCTTAAAGGTCCCAAGTGGGTGTTTACCCCTCTTATGAAGTTGCAAACCAAGTTTTGTATATATCGAATCCGGAACATTGATTGTCGCATCATCATTTACCACATCTACCATACAACAAATACAAACCTCATTATCATCAAACACACTATAAATTTGCAATACTACCCACCACTACAAACAGTCATTACCATCAAAACCTACTAACATTCATTCAAGAAAACACTGGTGGGTGACACTTCCTATAACCACATTACAAAATCATACACCACCACAGGCCACCCATGACCTGGGTGTTAGTAGTGGTGGTGGTGGTTTATAGTAGCTCAACTATCATACAAAATATAATAAGACTCAATTCAGGCATTTCAACAAA
Organism: Papaver californicum; assembly: GCA_023531435.1. Taxonomy (NCBI): domain Eukaryota; kingdom Viridiplantae; phylum Streptophyta; class Magnoliopsida; order Ranunculales; family Papaveraceae; genus Papaver; species Papaver californicum. Next base: position 1,933,502 of record JAJJMC010016105.1, read on the forward strand.
AATCTAAACTGCATTTTCTAAACTAATGATTTCAACATTCAAATCCCCATAAATTTGAAATTTTGAGATATGGGTTTTACTTACCATCCTTATCAATCGTCACTCCACCAATCTCTAATGCGGAAACAACTGGTTTCGATCTCGCAGAAGATGAAGATAAAGAACGAAATGACAAAAAAATGTTGAAGCCTCCTAAGAATTGACTCTGTTTTAATAGTGATGGTATACAGAGAGTTGAATGATGAGTACTAGTTAATGTTACTGCCATGTTCATTTTGTAGTGGTAAGTGGAAATTCCTCTAGTGCATGTTTGTATAAACATCTTCATCTGTAAAAAAATGAGTTGAAACATAGAAGAAGAAGAAGAAAGAATCTTACAACAAGACAGTAGAGAGTCAGAGAATAATCACCTAGAATAACTCTTGCAATCTCCATCTCTTCACTTCGTTCATAATCCCCAACAACATCACCACCAAATACTTCAAATGGAAAAAAAGAAAGAGGAAAAGAAGATTAAGATTCAGACAAAAAAAGAGAATTATAGGACGAATTTCTAGGGCTGCAAAAAGAATAAAAGAAAATCAGATCTATATGAACCTTAGATGTTTTTTCCTTCTTATGAACTCATGTCAACCTCAAACCTAACCAAGTTCCCGAAACAAGTTACTACGCACCAACAAGATCCGTTTTATCTTCATCACCAACAAGAGTAGGCTAAATCAGAGAGAAAGGAAGAACGAGAGAGATAGAGGCAGAAAAAGATATGGAGGCGGAAACGGAAAAATGAAACTGCCAGACGGAAAGGGTTAAACAAAGACGGAAGAAGTTGATTGCTCTCCATCTTCTTCGCAAACGGCGGCTGCTCAGGCAGTTTTGAGGAACAGAAAGAGAGAGAAAGAAAAAGAATGAAAACGATAGAATTTTTCTTTTTAGGGTTTTGAAAAGAACATTTGAACGGTGGATAAGCCACCTCATACGGATCTTAAAAGGTTTTGGATGGTCCAGATTTGGTGTCACACGGATTGAGATAAATGAGTTAAATGTGTGCTTCTCTTTGAGTTAAAACAAAAATTTGAACGGTGGATAAGCCACCTCATACGGATCACGGAAGGTTTTGGATGGTTCATATTTGGTGTTGGATTATCATACGGATTAAGACAAGTGTGTGAGCTAAATGTGTGTTTCTCTTTGTGGTAAAATATCGATAGGTTTACGATAACGATGAAGATTCTGACTTAGGGAAAGAGGTTATTAAGGATAGTATGACAAACATCGATAGGTTTAGGGTATCAGTGAAGATTTCGACTTAGGGGAAGAGGTTATTAGGGATAATATGACGAACATCGATAAAATGACCATTTTATCTTTGGTCCAAAAAATTTAATCGAACGAATATAAATGAGAAATATAAATAGGTTAGGGTACCGGTGAAGATTCCGACTTAGAGTAAGAGGTTACTAACTAAAGATAATATGACAAACATCGGTAGGTTTAGGATTCTACTGAATTTTTGACTTAGGGAAAGAGGTCATCAGAGATTATATGACAAACATCGGTAGAGTTAAGGTACCAGTCATCAAGGATAATATGACAAAGACATATTGATGAAATTAGATCACGTTTACCTTGACAAATTATCCATAAATTAAATCCAATTTTATTTAATTTGTATTACTTTATTTACCTTGACTGATATCAATCTCAATCAAACTTATTCATTTTTTGATCGATCTAACAAATCCAACGATATCAAACTATAATTTCATCAATCTTACTTTCACTCAATTTTTATCAAACCGACTTGAATACACTCAATTTTGATCGATCTTACTC
>JAJJMC010016105.1:1940388-1976401 GCA_023531435.1 Papaver californicum
GGCTCAAACTTAGTTGCTGAGAGAGGTTTGAGCAACCAATTTATTTTGTTGTTGCTACGAGTCAGTGCCTCAAAGTAAATACCTACATGATCACTTTTTTAGTTGTTATAAATTACTTGAACAAAGGATCTAGCGATTAAACACATTTTGTCGTTGCTAAATAATAGTGGACACAGGTTTATAGCCGCTAAATTTGGCAGTTGCAATTTTAGTTGCTTAAACTATTAAAGCAACTAATTTTTCGAGCTCTTGCTAAGATTTCGGTTCGCTTAAACCCGTTTTTCTTGTAGTGATACCCTCGCACGCTCTTCTGATTGGGCGTTAACAAAAGACGTTTCCTTATGATAGCGTTTTGAAACACGGACGCAGTAGCTGAGAAGCGCCTGATGAGACGCTCACAAAAGAATGCGTATGAAGTAACGCTTCAGTAGGAAAATGCTCGTTGAAGAAAATCAAGCCAAATGAGTGTTTGGTTGAAACGTTCTGCTGAAATAACGCCCATTTATCATACGTTCTATTATAAAGACGCCGGACAACAGGCGCTCTTATATGAAGGCGCCGGTGCACAAGACGTCTTAATAAGATGACGTCTCCTGAGCACACGCTCCTCTACACGAACGCCGCGAAACAAACGTCCACCTTTAAGAGCGTCCATAAAATAACGTTCCCCTACTATAGCGTATTATGACCATTGAGAAAACTTTCTGTTGGTGGTGTCGTTGAGAGATCCGTTGTGTAATGTTACCGTTGATTTGGTTGAAACGGCTAGTTAATTCGTAATGTATAAAAATGAGTTGCCGTAATGTATGTTTCATCTACACATCAACATTTCATAATTCATTTTTAGTTCATATAAGAAAGAAAGAAAGAAAGTTCTAAGGTTTTCTATTTTTTGGTAATTCAAATTTGTTTGTAATCACTTTCATTAATGGGACCAAGACCAAGAGGTCCAAATTTTACTGTTAATAAAGATATAATCATGTGTAGGATTCATTTATCAATATCTCAAGATTGTAGTATTGGTACCGATCAATCAGAAGACAAATTATGGTCTCGCATCAAAGCTGGAATGAAAGAAGCTATACTTGAATGGTTGATCACAGTTGGACCTCTATTAAAAAACGCTTTCAGGGAATAAGTAAAGATGTGGCTCTTTACTCTGCAAAGGAGTCAGAAGTGGAACGTGAACACCATACTGGATGGGGCCCAGAAACAAAGGTATGTGAAGACTTAATTTTTATGCACTTCCTTATTACAGTTTTGGATTGTATGTCATGCACTAAGTCTTTTTCTAAACAACGATAAACAGAGTGTAGAAGTAAGGAGGTTATTCAAGGAAGCTAATGGTGGGAAACCATTTAAGCATGAAGAGTGCTACGCAATTATGTTAGAAAACATCAAATATTCAAGACGATCCACAGCTGTTTTCGATTCATCACAAGCCGAAGAAGATTCTGACAGTAGCGACGATAACATAAAAAGACCTTCACCAATCCAAGGCCAATGGAGCGGATATGAAGAAATAGGAGATATACCTAACACGTATCCGCGCCCAATGGGAAAAAAAGAGGCTAAACGACTGAAGCAAACAGGGAGAGCAAAATCCAGTGCCCAAGCCGAAGCCTTGGACACAATTATTAACAACCAAAAAAACTTCAACAATAGTTATACAGAAAATGCTAAAAGGAAGATTGATCAGAGAGAAACCGAGTTTGCAGCAAAAGAGGAGTATCGAATTATGATGACAGACGTCTCCCATTTGGATGCCGCAACAAAAGAGTGGATTGAAATTAGGAAGCAAGAGATTTTACAGAAAAGAAGAGAATCTCGTGTTACCTAAACATTATTAAACTTTGAGTGTAATTTTTCCTTTCATTAATCAAAACTATAACTTTTGAGTCATGAAATAGATTGTCACTTATTCATAAGAACAGAACAAAATTAGAGTTTAAGATATCTTATTTTCACATGAGTAGCGGTTGAACTTAGCACGTGCAACATGCCTTTAAACCACTAAGTGCCCCTAGTGGCCGAGTGGTGTCTCAGGAGGGTTTACAAGAGATATACCCACAAAACCTATCTGCATGGTTTACTAATTTTTCATACATCACCGAAATCCGATCATAAATGTTCGATCAAGTCATTTCGTAATCGATTATGCGTTTCTTTGCTATGTACTGCAACTCGGCGTTGGTGAGTTGACATCCTCGACAGTTCTACAGTTTGTTGACGGGAAATATTAATCGGTGCATGGTAGCGCCCTTGATATATTCATGTGGCCAAACACCGGGTTGACATTCATCCTCCACAGTCATATTATGGAGAATAATAACAGTTTTCATTATATATGCAAGTGCGTCCATATTCCACATTCTTGTTGGTTGTTTAACGATTGCAAATTGGTTTTGTAGTACACCAAAGCCTCGTTCCACATCTTTTCCGCAACCCTCTTGCATAACTGAGAATTTGCGTTTCTTGTGTGAATCTGGATGCTTGATCGACATGATAATGGTAGCTATCTCTAGGTATATCCCATCACCAAGATAATACCCCATATCATATTAGTTCCCATTCACCTCGAAGTTCACAGGTGGTGTGTTCCCTTTGATAAGGTTTTCAAAAATATAAGACTGGTTCATTACATTGATATCGTTGTTGGAACCAGGCATACCAAAAAAAGCATGCCAAAACCAGAGATCTTGTGAAAGCACTGCCTCCAATACAATACTTTCATCGCCTTTGTAGGCAGTGTAGGCACCAGACTCGTCAGATGGACATCTATCCCATTTCCAATGCATACAATCCATACTGCCTAGCATCCCAGGAAATCCCCTGGCCTTGTTCTGATTAAGCAACAGTTAAACATCTGTAGGGGTTGGGTTGCGCAAATGCTGATCCTCATATAACTGCAGAATCGTCAAACAAAACCGACGTGTTGCCTCAAGAACCGTGCTTTCTCCGATGCGTAAGTACTCATCTATTGCATCCGCCGCAGATCCATAAGCCAACATATGAATTGCAGCAGTAATCTTCACGTGTGGGGTTAATCCAAGGCGGCCGACCGCATCCCTTTTTTGAACGAAATAAGGATTAATTGCTACTATATCCCGCAAGATACGGTTGAACAATTGTCTTCTCATTCGAAATCTTCTGCGAAAAACATTTAGAGGAAAAGTCAGGTTTATGGAAAAGTAATCTTTCCATAGTAGCCTAGCTCCGTCCTCACGATTTCTTTCAATTTCGATCCGAGTACGTGGCCAGTCTATGTATGAAGCGACCAATCCCAAATTGAGTGCTTGGTCATTTTGGATAAGTGCAAATGATTCTTCGTCTAATGATGAACTGGTGTTATTACTATCATCATCATATGTCGAAGATAGGGTTAAATGATTAGGAGGAATATAAGAAGAGGAAGTAGAAGAAGCATAATACGTATTGATTGATTGCCTGCCATTGGCTGGGGAAGTTTGAAGTTTTGGGGAGGATTCTAGTTTTGGGGAGGTTAGTAGTTTTGGGTAGGTTTGTAGTTCTCGATGTGGTTTCAATGGAGAATGTGTGTTTATTTTATAGTTTTGATTCAGATAAAAACCAAATGAAAGCTAAGACACGAGCTAACAACAAAAAATGGACAGATCATGTAAAAGAAAAAATCGAGAGATAAGAAGTGTCGGTTGAGTAGACAATACAAGGAAGAAATAAAAGGCAAATGAAAGCTAAGACAAGAGCTAACAACAAAAAATGGACAGATCATGTAAAAGAAAATTCGAGAGATAAGAAGTGTCGGTTGAGTAGACAATACAAGACATAAATAAAAGTCAAATGAAAGCAAAGACAAGAGCTAACAACAAGAAACTGACAAATCATGTAAATGAAAAAATCGAAAGATAAGAAGTGTCGGTTGAGTAGACAATACAAGGCAGAAATAAAAGCCAAGTGAAAGCTAAGACAAGAGCTTACAACAAAAAACTGACTTATGCATGTAACCGGAAGTAACTTTATTATATAACATCATTTATTTAATCAAAAAAGACATACATTAAAGGGAATGAAATATAATTATTGCTAAAGAAGGAGAGCACACTTCTGATTTAGAATAATCATGTCATAAGCAAACCTATTAGTGAAACCTTAAGCATTGGCTTGTAGGACGACGTGGACGACGTTCTTCACTTCTTGGTAGAATAATCAACACAAAAGGATTGAATTCTTCCATCACCCTTAAGATCTCGAAATGAGGTTTGTACCGGAAATCAGATCGTTTCCATCTTGTCCATTCCTCCAGATATCTGGCAACAACTTCATCATCAGTTTCATTCCTATGACGAAATTCATTCACCTAGCAGTTAAAGAAAAAAATTCTAGCACTTCCTTTGTGATTTGCACATATCGACAAAAAATGCCTGCTCTGTTCCGGTTGGGATTACCGGTTTCGGTACAAAAGTTAGCATGTGTATGTTCCAACCATTGCATGCTCATTGAACCATTCATCCGATGTTCATGCACCCTTGCTGGATAATGCAATACTATGTTTCGAAATATGGATAAATCTTCCTCTAGTGTAAAATTCTCTGCATTAAGCCTAAAATTTTCGTAAACCGCCATTAAATGAAAACACGAAATTACAAATTTGATCTGAAATGTTAAAGAGGTGGATTTGGAATGAGAATGATAGATATAACCTCATGTATTTATAGGTGTATACATAATACGGATTTTTGGTCGTTGTTCAACGGTAACAATCCATAACGGTAACAAAAAGGTAACATATATGAAAAGTGAGATTTTTTTGATATTTTGTAGATTTTGTACGGTTAAAACGGAAGTTTGAAAATTAACTAAGTTGCGTCAAATGAAAGCTAAGCTAAGGTAGAAAGAAAAACTAACAAAGCACGTAAATGAAAACGAGGAGAGTAAATGTATTTTAGAATTACAAAACAATAAAGGACAAAATAAAATGTATATTGGAATGACTAAACAATAAAGAAAGAATATTATCCACTGTTGTTTTGGTCCCCACGAGATGAGCGAGGTGGCATAAACGGAGGCATACTTGACGAAGAACCCTGACCCCCGGTATTCACATTTGCGGTGGGAAAGTTCCTGAAAAATTGCCAAAACCAAGGTGTGGAGTTTGAAAACGAGCATGGGTTAGTTATAGTTGCGAAGTAGTGTTTTGATTCTTATAATCACGCAACTCTTCCATCATTTCCCTCGTCTGGGCCAAATGAAACTTACGGAACTCTTGGGTAAAGTCAGCAAAATCTTGCGCAAGAGTATAAGTTTCGCCCTGTTATGGAAAATATAAAACGTCAGTTTCTCAACAATTTTTTAAAACTATGTCAAAAATATATTTGAAATATACTTACGTATGACCAATTATCTTGAGGCGGAATGGCAACATGTTCAGCGGGTTGGTCGATGGTTTCTCTAACAAGGCCACCCAAGCAGTCGTATGTTTCCACCTCCCAGTCGACTTTGGTGCAAAATTTGTTGGAGTTAGTTACATGTCGCCAGTACTCCAAATACCTATCATACGTAACTGGATCTTGGAGGTAGTCATTTATAAGGACCTCACTCGATTCTCTCAGCTTGGTAGCTTCGGCATCGGTGATGTTGCTAACACGGCCTGGGAGGTTGCTCGGAATTCTCCATCCACCATGGATTTGGTTCCATAACCGGTCTCCGAGGTACACGTTATGCTTTTAAAAGTTAATAATTATCAGCCATGAACCAGTAAAATAAAAGAGGAAATTAATAAATACGCCTATTTGAAAGAAAAAAAGTGTCAACTCACAGTGCAAATCCAAGTAAATACAGCGCGCCTATTTGAGAGCACCATAGCTGTCCGGATAATCTCATTAAGATTGAATGGAATGGCGGTAACCCATGGGTCCCATGTCACAGCGTCGGGGGTCAATCCATTCAGAAGAGTCCTTGAACGCACAATATCATTAGTCTTCTTTCGTGTACTCTTCCACCGCGAACATCTAGGCCACACACTTTCGGTCTCAGCAGATGGGTTTTGAGGTCGACGTATGCCCAGATATTCGTACCCCCAAAACTTCAATTTGAATAAAACAAACAAAATTAATAATTTACCACCAAATACACATTTAAAGGAAATTTCAAGGAAATTAATTAACCTCCAATATTTGACATGATCAGGTTAGTGACTTTTGTCCCCTCCCCGTTGCGCCAATTGCGGAATACAGTTTTGAAAAACCAGCATTATCCCAGTCATAAGTCCCAACTGCAGTTGGATACTCCAATGCAGTTAACCATCCAGCGTCGATGTAGTTCTTAGCATTGGAAAAGAAGAACTGTCCCAGAACATACATCCAAAAGGCTCGCGCCACTTTCTCATCAAGTATGTTATCATCTTGCGCTGCAACCAACTTTTCCTCTTCAAAGTATGAGGACAAAAATGCCACTGTAATGGCATCTGAAATCCACTGATGTGGGATACCTTCTCTCCTACACACTTCGCAGTCTTTTAGATCTGGGAAAATATGCTCACGGACATATTGAAAGGTATATTTATCCGGGTCATACGGAGGTTCCTCGCAAATACCAATACTAATTCCGGTCAACATGACCCAGTCGAGAGGTGTAAACCCCATTTCACCAAATGAGAAGTGAAAAGTGTTCGTCGTATCCCAGAAACGCCCGACGATGTAGTCAATCAACGCATGTGACGAGTCACCAACATCCATTGTCAAAAATCGGTCCCATCCTGCCCTTTCAATAATAAATTTAGCTCTAGGGCAGTTTGTAGTTATACCTTTATATGCTTGAAGGACCGATTTGAGAGACCCGCGATGCATATACTTGGTCTTTGGGTCTGCTCTCGAAGTCATATTACTGGAAGCGTGACCTTCATCATCTTCCACCATACTGTAATTCGCCAAGCCAATAACATCTTTCCCTCCTTCGGCAACATGATCTCCTTGTGCATCCTCAGTTGTTTTAGCTTTCTTGTTCTTTTTTTTACGACCAACGAATCGGGAGGCGGCATTCCTCAACATCTATACAAAATGTTATCAACACAATGGACCTAATATATAACTCCACATTTATCCATAAATCAACAAGAATACAAATTTCATTATTAACAAACATAATCCGCTATCTAAATTATCAAATATATAGACACAAACAAGTAATTATATCGATTCAGGTTATAGTTATTCTTCATAAAATCATTTACAAACGTTTAATGTAGTTCGATATGGAAATAATAAACACATACAACGACAACACCATGGAAATAAAAACATGTTTTTCTAAAAAAAACTATAGTTCAAGCCAACAAAACACCCAACAAGAATAAAAGCAAGAACCTAACCATTCATATACAGAGACATACTTTACAGCAATTGGCAGAAAACATACAAAATATACTTTAGAGCAATTGGCAGAAAACAATTATCACCAATTGGATAGAAATGCCATTAGACAACCAAATTTAAGAAATCAAATTAAACCAATAGGTTCTCTTTAGTCCAGTAGGTATTCCACTAAAATACATTGTTAGGGTTTATTACTGCTAAATCGACATTTTAGAAGGAGGGGTTTTAATGAGATGCAATGATTGACGACTAATGGGTTTTCATTTTTGTTTTTTATGCTGGAAAATCTTAACAGATTTTTGATTTTATATGCTTGAATAACTAGGGTTTTTTTTCTAAGAGTAATACAGCGCGAGAAAGGGAAAGAAAAAGATAGAGAAATGAGTTTGTTACCTTCTTTTATGTTTGATTTTAACCGTGAAATGCCTATAGCTCCAAGCGAGTTTGAGTTTGATTTCTTCCCGTTGCCGTCACTTGCGTTTGTTGAAGGAGTAGAGAAGAAATTGAAGAAACAGAAATGCGTTTGATAGAGAAGAAGAGTGTTTAAACCCAAACCCTAATAACGGACGCTCTTCTTGTGAGGCGTCTATGTCCAAAACGCTTCTCTTGGTGGACGTCCTTGTTCACGCTTCTCTACACGGACGTTCACTTTACTAACGCTTATCCTGATGAACGTCAAACTTCTTCCATGCTTTTGTTGGTGGACGTTTCAAGTATAGGCGCTATTATAGAGGGGCTTCTAGCATTCCGGCGTCTTTTAGGCACAGCGTGTATCACTAAACGTCCACACAATACAACGCACAACTTCCATACGTTCCCATATGAGTACACTTGGACAAGAGACGCTGCTTAGTGTGGACGCTTAAACATATGTTTACTTAAGGCAGCGTATGAGTATGCAACGTTCAATTAGAAGTGCGTCTGGTTCAAGGCATATGAAACGCTCACCAAAATGTGCGTCCAACAACATACGTCACACCAGAGACGTCTGTGTCATCTAACGTTCATCTATAATAACGCTTAATAACAAACGTCTGCTTAAAAGGGCGTGCGATCATATTTAGGTTCAAAACCGTTGCGTTTAAAAAGAAAAACGATCAAATAATTTTTCTCTTTACTCTTTATACTCTTTAGGATGCTCTCACCGTTACAGCTGTCCTAAGAGATGAACTTTTATTAGAAATTTGAGAAAGGATGAAAACACTTGCAAACTTACAGATTCAACAAAACAGATCTCTGTTTTTGCTAGATTTCTCTATTCTGTTTTTACTGCTCTCGTTCGAGTTCTTGTATTTTAATTTATATTCCTTATTCACCTTTATCTCCAGGTTATGTAGTTATTAAAATCCCCAAGGCTTACCTGCTATTTAGAGAACCAATCTCCCAAATATGTCTTCTAGATCTTACGGAAACTACTTCTATGCTTGCTTCGGCAGATATTCATATGGACCTACTTGCATTATGTATCAGACCTCCCCCATCAGGAGCTTTTTGGTCCCTCAAAAACATTAAAAAGAAATTCCGGGAAATAACTCCAGAACTCGATCATCTGGATACCACTTCGTTCGATTACGATGTTCGCGTGTTTGCCATAACCAAAGAAACTCCTGCTCTGCTGATCTTGTCATTCTTGTGTTCTTGACGAGACCAACACCTTCTGCCTCTACTCCACTTTTTCTACATTTTCACCTATTTACATCACCAGACTTCGTAATGGTTAATCGAGACACCCCTGCATACAGTGCTGAAGCATTTGATAGAAGTTTTTTTACCTTTTCCTCTAGGTGGCATTGATGTGTTTGGATCTGTTACTCGATTTTTACTTCTATTTTTCTGCTTCTGGTGACTTTGATGTTGTTGTTCCTCTACGGCCTACCCCAACTTATTTGGGACTAAAGGCTTGGATGTTGTTGTTGCCGCCAACTATTGGTGTCGTCATAGCTATCATCAGTCCTATCTTCTGTAAGTATTCTGCTACTCTTTTGTGTTTCATCCCTTACGTTCTCACGGTATCAGACTGGTTTTCGATCAAAATTTCTCTCTAAATATTTTTACTGAAACCTGCATTTTCTTCTTCTTTAACTTTCAGAAGATCTTCATCTTCAACCAGTTTCAGTAAAATTTTACAGCTTATTCCGTCTTTCTCTGTCATTTTTAGATTCTAACTTTCATCTTTACTAGAAAGTCAATGTCAATTCAAAGCTTCCACCGACTCCACTACCTTTCAGCAGCATTAACCATTTCAAATCGATTAAACTTAGATTCTACCAACTACATATGAATCAATTTATCAATGTTCGTATGAGTATTGGTCTTCTAGGATTTGTAGATGGATCAGTCAAACCACAAAAATTTCTTCCAGATTCTGTAGTGATTAATCTTGGTTTTATCAACATAGCAGCTGCTTATGTCGTCACCATCTAAGACTCTATCCTTTCAATCTTCTTTTGAAAATTATTTTTGATAAAGTACCAGACTACTCCTTCCTCCAAGTATTTGGATGGTCCTGTTACTGCTATACAAATTTATTACCATGTTTTGAAAGCTGCTACGTGCATATGAATAACACAACATAAAAATAACATAATCGAATATTAAAAAGTTTCAATAAAACCATTGATATATAATTAGAACATCCAAACAAAAAAATTAAACTAGCTAAAACAAGACGTAGGTTTAATTAAGAACAAACAGAAAAGCATAAACAGAAAGGAGAAAGTCACATCTCATTTGTCCAGGAATTTTCCTTCTAATCTAAGTTACTTTTGCTTTTTAAGCTTTGGATTCACAAAGCTTTTCTATCAGATCAGCTGCATCTTGGACAGTTGCAATGGTCTGCGCACTTTCTTCCTCTACAGAGATGTCAAATGCCTCTTCAAGCCCCATCACAATCTCAACCTAATAGCGTATATGCATAAATATGTCAGTACATTTTATATGGAATAATGACTAGTCAGAGGTAAAAGTTCTATAGTTTCGTATAAACAGTGGTGAATTTGTAGGCAGTTTTGAATTTACCGTGTCGAGAGAATCAGCTCCAAGAGTAGAGAACTTAGATTCCCCAGTGACCGCAGAGTCAGCTGGAAGGGCCAATTGTTTCCTCACAATTTCACACACCTTGTCCACTGTCTCAGGTTTTGCCTGGTCAAACAAAATAAGCATCAATCGTAAGTCACTACTAGGATTTTTAAGGCAAGACCCTATCTGACTCTTGTTTGGTAGTTTTTGTCAAGTGATTAACTGGAGAAAGTATGCAGATTCAGGGTAAGAAAACTTACAACACAGGAAACACGAAGAGAGCGCAACCTGAGAGATGGAATGCTTTTTCTTTGAAGAGATAAAAAAAATGGCTTAAGACTAGAAATTCTGGTTGTTGCCTGCTTAAAATGTAGAAAACAAACTTATTAGTTTAGAGCTTTATTTTCATTTAGACCATATTAGAGATAACAATTTTAATAAGGGTACAGCATAGAAAAGTCCTAACAAAATCTCAATAAGAAGTCACTGTTAATCACTGGCTCTCTGTTATAGATGTAATAGAGATGCCGGTCCATAGCTCTACACCCAAACCAAAGTACACTGTCAAGACACTCTGTTATCGGTATTATAATTTTGGTTCCTCAAGAAATAACAACAGTTGAAAACACTCTAGCTTCGGCTTTAAAATTAGAAATCAAGGAAAAGTAGTAAACACCTCCTTTCATGATGGACTGAGTCAATGTCTAACACTTCATATCTCATATAACAATTTCACAACTTCGCAATAAATACTAGCCATAGAAATTTTGTAAAACTACTTTAGATGCATTTTTAACTATCGACAATTCAGGGGATAAGAAGTTTATTAAGAGTATGCATAGCAAATCCCCAGATAAATATTTTTCTAACTAACATATTCAGGCAATAAGAAGTTTAAGGCTAGGCATAAAAAAGTCCTGGATAAACCATGCTTTTGTAATTGACAGTGAATCAGTGTCTTAAACATCAAGTCTCCGGAAAAAAAATTACACAATTTTTGCAGTAAATACCGGTCCATACATATCACTTTAGATTTATTTTTCAACTAGACTGCATTTCATTTCAGGTTCAGGTGCTAACCGATTTACTGAGATTATGCACATAGAAAATTACTAGATAGAATCTGGATTATGTCATGTGTACATTGTTAGACACTCAGTTCACACTCCAATCATTTTCTGCACAAACCAGCACACTCTAAAACAAAATGACTGCTTAGTTCAGACTATCCAATGTCAAAGTGTACCTTCAGGATCACTCGAGTAGATGAAACTAAATATATTGATGCAAAGAACTAATTCTGACTGCTAACTATGAATCAGTGACTTCAGCATCACATTGCTCATATATACTCCCATTCTAACTTTCATGATTAGAAAACCTATATAAACATCTTGGACAGCATTTTACCACTACATGGTATCTTCTTAGAAAAGTACTATCACTCTTGCTACAAAGTCAGCCTCATCAAATTAACTACTTCTTAGTAAGAAGAATAACTGCAGTGATCTAAGATCTGCAACATACTCAATTGCATTTCCATGATTCCAAACTATACATAGAAAATAGAACCCCAACTAGTGATGTAAGAAGAGCTATGACAGCAAAAGAAAAACAACATACACTTAGATTTCACACTTCACTTTTTCCTTTTGAATAGATTTTTTAATACAATCTCTTTCTCTAAATTTAAGATTACATTCAAGGAAAAAGGAAAACAATTTATTTATTCAATACAGTACACTGTAGATATATAGCAAACGGAGCTTAACCAAATCAACTTAAATCCAACCATGGTTTAAGTCAATTGAAACTTAGCTCCTAGATCATTTCCTATTTATCAAAACTCACAGATCATAATCATTGATTCACTTAACAGATCATTAGATTTCAAAATGAAACATTTAGATCACTCGACATCAAACTTGAGGATCTCAAAATTTTAAATATACTACGTATCAAATAACATATCAATTAAAAAAAAAGATGGAATTTTAATTTTTATACCTTGCATGAAAAAGATGATGGTGCAGAGACGGAAGTGACAACTCCAATAGATGATGCCATTAGATTGGATGTTTAAGGTTAAGGTTTGATCTGATGAGATTCTGATTAGAAAACCCTAGTTAGATTCAGAGGAAACAAAGAGAATGCGAGAAAGGGTGTGAGAGAGGCGGAGAATACCAAGAGTGTGTGTTAATATGATTTAGGGAGAGTGCTAATGTGTCTCTTTGTACCTGGGTTTATTATATGGTTTTTTTTTCTTCTCGTTTTTCACTTTGTTATCATCGAACTGTCTAGGTTCTGCGAGGTCAAAATTTGATTATTTTACTGCGTCATCAAAAGTAATGTTGCTTTTGTGACGTGATTACACGTGTAAAAGTTATGTGTGGGTCTGAAACAGTTTATCAAAACCTAACCACCTGGTTGTTGGCTTTATTCACCTGCAATGGCTACAAAGTACAAACTATTGAGACGCAAAATGCTTCAAGAAAAAAAAAACAGACGTAAAAGGTCCTTTGGGATGCCAATATTAGCAATCTTGTGGTAATGTCACGTATAACAATTATATGTAGTTTAATTGTTTAGTGTCTGGTATAAAAGTAACATATATGTATTAAAAAGATAGAATTTTTACTTTAAAAAGATAAAAACATAATAAAAACTAAATAATAAAATAATAAAATTAAAGTAAAGTGAAGTAAAAATAATAAATAAAATAAACTAAAAACGAAAAATTGAATATTTTATAGTTAAAAAATAATGTTTAAAAAGGATAAAACGAAAATATATATATGATTATATAGATAAAAATAAGCGGTCAATATTGGTCAATGGTGTAGTTGGAAGGAAAAAATACAATCACCATGGATTAAACACCAGTTATACCACCACTTCTTCTGCTTCCATTAAACACCGGTTATACCACTTTTTCTTTTTCTCTTTTTTTTTTTTTCTTTTTTTTTTTCCATCACTTACTTTCTCTTCTTCACTTCTCTTCTTTTTCTTATGCATCCCTAATCTTCACTTCACCACCACTATTTTAGTAGATTTAGACAACCCAATTGATCATTTCTTCATTAAATGGTATGTTATATCATTTGATTTTACTTGTGTTACTAATTTTTCATGATTTAAGTTTAGAAATTTAAATAGTTTAGTAAAATTTTGTATGAATGATTTTGCAGGATTATGTTGCTCTAATTGAACAATCTTAGTCAACACCAGTAAGTTCTTGCTCAACTATTTTCTATTCATTGAGTCAAGCTCGATTTTATTTGTTTTACTTGTGTTGATCAAACTAATTTCAATGGATAATTGATTTAATTCTTTCTTGTTTTCGTATGGTTCATCAACTTCACTAAACGGGTATTTTTCTTAATTGTATTGAATAGGTGGTTGCTTAAATGATTTACTGAATTTTGTTTGTTTTTACAAATAGGCTTAGAAGAGTTATTTCTTTCCACCTTTGTTGTTGCTTGTATCTATGAAAGAAATGGTGAACACTAGTGTCGGTGTAACTGTCATATCCTGATTGTATGCATGCATGTTTATCGTTGTTGTTGTTTCATAAGATATTATGTGTTATGGAGCGAATAACTAACTGCTGAAATTTGAGTTGACCAGAAATATTGGTGGTAGTCATAAGTTGGCAATTGACATCAATGCTATAATTGGACCTATACAACTTCTTGTGTATGGGTTTGTTGTTTTTGTTTATATGCAGAAATCTATTAATTATTGTATAAGAGTGGAATTCTAAAAAAATGTTAATTAAATATGTCATCTGAAAATTTGGAAATTTGTGTATGAGTTTGATGTTTGTGTTTAAGTAAGGGTTGAATGCAACATACAAGTCACTAATTCATATATGGATTGTTTATGTTCCCGGTTCACTAGGTTTTTAGACTAAGCACCTTATTGAGCTTGTTTGAGTTGTTAACTTGAATCTATTGTAACTGAAATAGTTTATGATTGTTTTGCACATCCTTGTCCAACTTGTTCCTTAATTTGTGGATTCAGAAAGAGAAAATTTGTTTGGGTCACAATCTATAAACAAAAGAAGCTATTAGTATGTGAAACTGATCTTGAGGTGTTTAATCAGTTTAAATGTGTGTGAATTTCATTCAACTTGTTTTCTTATTTTCATTTAGGTGTAAAATCAGTTCAATTCAATTGTTTGTCTGTTCATTCAATATGGTTTTTTTTTCTATTTAGGTCATTCAACCAGTCGTATTCAGCTTGGTAATAATTTTCAAACCAATTTTATTTGTTTCCTTATGTTCTTTTCCAAAAGAAGAATATAAACAATTTCAGTATACGATTATGTATGAATGAAATCTGATCATCTACACTCTTGCATATTTTATGAAAAGATAAATAACTTCTATCTGAATATGTTTAGATGAACAATCTCTTGTACTCTTGCATATGTTCATTGTTGTTGACGGGTTTTGTATGGAATAAATGTTTAGATATTCTAATGTTCTGCATCTTTTATCTGAATATGCATTTGCTTCAGCTAAATCTTCTTGTGAACACATGAGATGTTAAATTAGTATCGTTTGATGGTTGATGCAACTGATGTTGTATCTTCCACTCTTTATATTCAGATTATAAATTTCCGATTATGAATTTCTTAACTACAAACAACTCATTTCTTATTTGTTTATATTCAGGCTTCTGTTAATTCAAATGCGATGTTGCCACCCTTAACATCCTTCTCCAAAGAAGATAAGGAAGGTATTCATGATGAAGGGAAAACATAGGTGGATGTTTATTTATTAGAGAAACGAGAACCAAGAAATGAGAAATTTGATATATTAGGTTGGTGGGAAACCAATTCAACTAGGTATCCTACTTTGGCACTAATGGCAAGAGATACATTGGATGTACCCATCTCTTCAGTGGCATCTGAATCTTCCTTTAGTATACTGGAAGACGTATTCTCGATCCATATCGAAGTTCTTTAATTCCTACGACAGTTGAGGCATTGATTTGTACTCGAAATTGGTTGAAGACGCCGATAGATTTTGATATTTCTTCCCTGGTACCCGGAGATGAAGTTAACTCAGGTAGTATAATTTGTTTCTTTATTATTCATACTTACCAAATATTAAATTTGAATATGTACTAAATGATTATTCATTTGTTTGTCACTTGAAGAATTTTTGGCCAACTCTCTCGAAGTCCAGGTTCATACACAATAATGGAAGAGGAGGATCTCTCGAAGTCCAGGTTCATACACATAATAGAAGAGAAGGATTAATGAGTACCATGTGGTCCATATATCATTAACAAGGTAACCTATTTAGTATTCATATACTTGGTTATCATTCTAGAGTTTATGAGCTTGCTAGTATTCAGTTAGTATTGACATCGTGGATTTGTATTTTGAATCTACCAAGAAACTCATGGATTTGTATTTTGAATGTTACAATACTATATAAGAATGATTATCAGAGTCCGATCTTTAAACTTTTTGACCTTGACCAAATAAGGAGTAGTTTTTGAAGTTTTGCTCTCAAATTGTCTATACTTGGAATACTGTTGACTGAGAACTATTCCTCATTCATTAAAGTGAGAATGAGAGTATATTTGCTTGAGAATGATAATTTTTTATCTGTTTTTTTGGAGGTATTTCTAATTTGTATTCTCTATTTCTAGAGTAAGTACCCATGCCTCTCCCGTATGGTTTAGCAATCTGGTGGGTAATCCTACCCATGTTCAATGTTTTAGCATTAATAGATTTGATGTATGTTTTGTTGTTTCGTTACAATGTCTTATGTTCATTTTAACAAGCAATCCTTGCACTTATGAGCTTAAGATTCATATCAGCTGATTCTCTTCGAAAGATTATGGTCTTAGTTATTTGGGCTAGATTCAGTTTACATATTCCCTCTTTATTTTTCAATGTATTATTTTTTCTTTTCGATATTGAGATCCTAAAAAATCTAGCTTTGTATAAGGTAGCCTTTTATATTAGTACTATTATGTAGTTTTAGATGGTAATAAATATTGGTAATTTCCTCCTTACCTCATCTCTATGAACTTCACAATGATGTTTCTCCACATCTTTGTTAAGAGACATGGAGATCCCCTCTTCATTATCACTGAGTAGAGTGAGTATAACCTATCAATTGAGACCTCCTCCAGTTAACACACTTATAAATATTTCTCTTAACTCTTCGACTTCCCTTTCCATATTTTCTCCAAAAAATAGTATTTTTCATGCTCTCGCTTTAGCTAGCCTAAATCTTTCTTTCTCACTTTCTCTAAAATGAATCTCGCAGTACTAATTTTGGTGCCCTAATTTATTGACTTTAAATTTGTACTATCCTTATAATTAATATATAATTCACTAATATGGCCTTTCTAATTTATATTTAACTACTAACCACCTTTGTCATTATATCCCTTTCAATGTCTCACTGACACTCGCAATAATCATCCATCTTGCATTGAAGTAGTATAATAAACATTGCCGAAGATTATTATAAATTAAAAGGAATTCACTAACTTTGTTTGATTAATTGTACGACATTTATAGGATGGTTGAAATCTATAACGAAGTTACCGATTCTTCTCTCAGGTTTTCTCAGTTCCCATATTGACTTGAAGGTGGATTTGAAACTGTTAAATATGATAAGGGATGTTGCTGTTAGAATGGGTTCTTTGGGGTTTATAGAAACTTTAACATGAAAATTATCATGCTCTAACGTTCATTTTTGCTTAGAAAATAGGAAGGTGCATGTAAGATTTTAGCCCATGGAAGATCAGTTGAACTACTTATAAGACATTTGAATGTATTTTTATAATTTTATTAGATGCACCATATCACTCTACCAGTAATTCAATGCTTGAGGAGGATAAATCGTTTAAAAAAATGGACATATTCTATTAAATATTAAAGACTATAAGACCAGGAACAATAATGTAACGATTTTGGTTTTGCATGACTTAAAAGACGACCATTCCAGAGCTTTGAAGTTCGGTGGAGGTGTTTATAATCTTATATCATACAAACTATTAAACCTGGAGACTTGTGTGAAGAGTTTGGTTTCCCTTGACTCTATATAGAACATGAAACAAATGTTTTTAATGAAGAATTAGATTTTAGCAAACGAATGGAGTCTATTTGGATCGCATATGTATACGCCGACAATTTTGTATTGACATGGCTTGCATAATTTTTTACATGATTTTTTTTCTTTCTCACTTAAATTCAATTTGCATTATGCGAATAGAAAATCCATAAACCCTCAAACCCGTAAAAGATGGCAACACCAAATGAAGACGATGGATTAAAATAAAAGGACAAGTAAAAGATGGAAACTCCAACCGGAGACAATGAATTAAAATTAAATGCTCTGCTAACACCACCTTTGCAAACAATAACACATATTATCTTTTTTTAAGGAAAAAGGTCATTGAAAAGCCGTAGAACTATTATTAGACGATGATTTATTGAATATATACAATTATTATTTTTCACTTTTTTATTTTATTTATTTTTTTCCAACAACATGATTAGATTTTTTGAATCTAAGCGCATGCTCCTTGTCAGCAGATTAAATGATAGTTCACATGGATCATGCGTTCCACACTTTCTTAGGCGACGGAGACAGGGAGAACACACACATATTGTTATCCAAGTGTCAATTCTTTTTTATTCTTTTTTTCTTGGTCAAGTTCAATTAAAATAATGGGGCTTGATCTCAATATTTCTACTTCATCCTGGTGACAACAAGGCGACACTAGTGCCCCACCAAATCATTTAAAGAAACATAAAAAGTTATAAAAATAAAAACAGAACGTGACATGGTGACGATTCCGAGATATGGTGACGACTATCATGTTATTTCTAACACCGGAGCTTTGTCCTTTTATGAATAGACCATTTAGTTGGGTTTCTCAAATCCTATATCCAAGAAATTTGTTTCCATCTACTTAGAATGATTAGTGTCATCCTGAATTGTTCACAGATTTCTAAATTTTGGAGTTTTTTTTACAACTAAGTTTTTAAAAAAATTCTCCCTTACCCCCAAACTTAATTGAACATATTCCTCGATGTTCTAAAGATAATGAATAAAAGCATGAACAAAGAGAATTACCAAGCAAAGTAAAAGAGATATGGAAAGATACTACCAGTATTATGCACCAAAAGCATATGGGTTGCCTCCCATAGAGCGCTAAGTTTAATATCTTCATCCAGACAAAATATACCTGCAGAAAATTAGTCATGATAAACGGGATCCTCTAGATTTATATTTTCCACTTCAGGGTTGGTCAATTAGATAAATGGTTTTAATCGTTGACCGTTGACTTTGAAAGTCTCTTTAGTATCATGATTTATAATTTCGATAGCACCGTGCGGAGACACAGACTTGACATAGAATGGGCCAGTCCAACGAGATCTAAGCTTACTAGGAAAGAGATGAAGACAGGAATTGTACAAGAAAACTTTTTGGCCTGGTGTAAACAACTTTCGAAGGATCGATTTGTTGAGAAAAAAATTGGTTTTCTCTTTGTAAATTTCCACACTTTGCGAATTTCTTCAACTCATTGAGTTGTACTCTACGGTTGGCTCCAGCAGTCGACATGTCAAAGTTCAGCTATTTGATGGCCCAATAAACACGGTGTTCTAACTTTACTGGCAAATGAAAGGCTTTACCAAAGATAAGTCTGTACCGAGACATCCCTAGGGTTGTCTTAAAAACAGTTCGGTAGGCCCATAAAGCATCCAATAAACGTAAATACCAATCTTTTCGGGTAGGGCTTACGGTCTTTTCCTAGATTTGTTTGATTTTCCTATTAGACACTTCTACTTGGACACAAGTCTATGGGTGGTAAGGTGTATAAACCTTATGGATGATGGAGTATTTCTTGGCGAGGGCCTCGAAAGATCGATTGCTAAAATGGGAAGCTCCATCACTAATAATTGCTCTAGGCATACCATATTGAGAGAAAATGTTCTCTCTAACAAACTTGATCACAACGTGGCGATCGTATATCTTGGTTGCTATAGCTTCAACCCACTTGGACATATAGTCAACAACTAGCAAAATATAAAAGTTTCTAAAAGAATTAACAAAGGGACCCATAAAATCTATACCCCATACATCAAATATTTCTACTATTGATATAAGATTCAGTGGTATCATATTACGGCGGGTCAATCTTCCTAATTTTTGATATTTTTCACAACTTTGACAAAATTTATGGGAATCTTTAAATAAATACGACCAGTAAAAAACAGATTGCAAGACCTTAGCAGCTGTTTTCTTGGCACTAAAATGACCCCCACAGGCTCTGGAGTGACAAAAAGTAAGCACACTAGAGATTTCATTGTCAGGAATACAACGATGGATGATCTGATCTAGATAATATTTGAATAAGTATGGATCATCCAAGAAAAAATGTTTGACCTCAGACAGGAATTTTACTCTATCCTGTTTAGACCAATGCTCAGGCATTTGACCAGTTACCAAATAATTAACAATGTCGGCAAACCAGGGTAACTGAGAGATGGAAAACAATTGTTCATCAGAGAATGTGTCAAGGACTGGTCTCTCATTATCTCTAGACTCAACAAGAATACGAGATAATTAGTCGGATACTATATTTTCAAAAACCTTTTTATCACGAATCTCTAGATTAAATTCTTGTCACATTAAAACCCATATAATTAGCCGAGGCTTCGAGTCCTTCTTAGAAAGAAGATACTTGAGCGCGGCAGGGTCATAGGATTTAAGCTTCTCAAAAGCTTCAACACATGCTTCATCAAATATAAAGGCAATATCTTTAGCAAGTAGGTTTGACAGAGGTAAAACAATCTTGCTAAAGACTTTGATGAAACGACGATAAAATCCGGCATGACCAAGGACAGATCTAACACCTGGTACATTTTTAGGAGGCCTTAATTTTGAAATTAGGTTAACCTTGGCTTTATAAACTTCTATTCCCTTAGAGGAAACCACATGTCTAACATTATTCCAGATTTAACCATAAGATGACACATTTCCCAGTTTAGGACTAAGTTCTTTTCTTTACAACGTTCTAGCACTAGTGTAAGATGGTGTAAACATTCATCGAAAGAAGAACTAAAAATCGAAAAATCGTCCATGAAGACCTCGAGAAACTGCTCCACCATGTCCGAGAAGATACTTAACATGCAATGTTGGAATATTACGGGTGCATTGCACAATCCAAAAGGCATACGCCTGTAAGCAAAAGTACCAAATGGACATGTGAAGGTCGTCTTCTCTTGGTCTTCAGGGACTATGGGGATTTGGTTATACCCAGAGAACCCATCTAGAAAACAGTAATGGCTATGACCGCCTAATATTTCTAGCATCTGTTCAATGAATGGTAAAGGAAAATGGTTTTTCCTAGTCACTGAGTTCATCTTACGACAGTCTATACAAACTCTCCACCCGGTAGTAACTCGGGTGGGGATCAATTTATTATTCTCATTTTCAACTACTGTAATACCAGACTTCTTTGGGAAAACCTGGATAGGGATGACCCATTTACTATCAGAGATGGGGTAGATGATACCCGCATCTAACAACTTAAGCACCTATGTGAGGACAACATCTTTCATGTTAGGGTTCAGTCGTCGCTGCATTTATCTTGAAGTTTTGGCACCTTCCTTTAGGTAGATTCATTGCATACAGTCAGCATGACTAATACCTTTCAAATCTTTTATGGTCCACCCTAGGACAGTCTTGTGCTTTCAGAGAACACTAACTAGTATACTTTCCTGATCGGGCTCTAAGTCAGAAGCAATTATGGCAGAAAGAGTACTCTCATTACCTAGAAACACATATTTCAACGTATCTGGTAACAACTTTAATTCAAGGGTGGGAGTTTTAACTAAAGATGAGACGGGTTTATCTGTAGTAGGTGGATGAGGTTGAGGTTTACGTTGCCATTTCCCATAATCCAAAAATGGAGCAAAATCTAGCAACACATTAACTTCTTCAAAATGACTATCCTCATCGTAGTAGGCTCCAAAAATGGGCCAAACATGACTCTAACGGATTAACACTATTGGTAGAAAAAGAGAATCAATCATGCATACAGATTCATAGTGGTCATGGTCTAAAGTGGCTTGGAAGGCTTTAAAAATATTCACCGAGATTTTTTGATTGCCAAAAGAAAATTCCACTTGACCATTTTGACAATTGATTATAGCATTAGCAGTTGCTTTGATTGGACGACCTAGGATGATCGGAATATTGATTTCTCGGTCTGAGATAGGTTGAGTGTTTAGAATCACAAAGTCAACTGGATATATAAAGTTTTCTACCTGAACCAACACGTCTTCAATAATTCCATGTGGAATCTTGATTGACCTATCGATTAAATAGAGTATAATCCTAGTTGGTTTCATCTCACCTAGTCCAAGTCCTTCATATACCGAGAATGGAAAAAGATTCACACTAGCCCCAAGATCTAACATTGTATTTTCTATCCGTTGATTGCCTATATTACAGATAATAGTGGGACAACCAGGATCTTTGAATTTTACTGGGTATTGTTGTGTAAGTAGGGAACTAAATTGTTGGGTCAAAAATGCCTTTTTACGGACATTCATGTCTCATTTGCCCGTATACATATCCTTTAGAAATTTCGCATAAATTGGCATATGTTTAATTTCATCTAACATGGGAAGGTTGATCTTAACCTACTTAAAGATGTCTAGGATTTCAGCATAAATACCAGGCTTTTTCTTGGCAAACCTTTGATGAAATGGTGCGGGTGGTGTGAACACTCTCTCTGTAACATTTTCCTCACTTGGGACCACATATTTTTCAGGCATATTAGTATCTCTATGAATTTCGTCGACCTCAGATCTTTTTCAGCTTGATTACTACCCTTAGGTTGTTCTACCGTGTTTTCTATTATTCTGCCACCCCTGAGGGTAATAACTGCTTGGACATGCTCAGTAGAACTACCTAACCTATTTACCTGGTGAACTCCTTTTGGATTCAGAGTCGGTTGGCTAGGAAATTTCCCATTCTCCCTATCATTTAGCCTGTTTGACAATTGACTTATCTGAGTCTCTAAGTTACCGATGGCTTGAGCATTACTTTGTTGGTTTCTTTGACTCATCAAGACAAAGTCATCAAATCTTTGTCTACTCTGGACATCTTGATTGGCTATGAGTTGCAGAGATTCTTCTAAAGTCATCAACTTAGTATCAGTTTGGCTTGGTTCTTGGGCTTGATTTGGATTCCTAGGAAAACCGGGTGGTGGGTTGCTAGATGCACTGCCCTGATGGGCCCCTTTTGACCACGAGAAATTTCTTTGTGCCTCTACCGGTGCAGTTTCGGCTTCCTCGCTTTTAACCCTTTACCGATAACGGGATACCCACTCACGGGCCTTTGATTCTATAGAGTCGTGATCACATTGCCGGTACCTGGAAGTATCTTTAACTATCAAGCACAAAAATTTAAATATGCAAGATTCATGAGAAGAGCACAGGATTAATGCTGGAAGTAATGATGAGAAGGGTCATTAATTCATTGAAGATCGATGCAGGAGTCAGTTCATCTTCTCTTGGAGGTACGAAAAGAAGGAAAGATGAGATACAATGACTCATGTCGTATTGTAATCGCAAACAAAGGAACTAACAGGTCAAAGTACTGTCACTTCCTGGTCAATGCGAGGATGGATACAAAGAGAAGGAAGCAACATCCCCTTCGAGCCCAACCTATGTTCTTATTCTCTTTGAATCTAGCCTTTATAGTTTCAATGTAAGGAGCCGGAGGACCTTGCCTCGATGCTTTTGAAATAGGGATTCGATGAATGGCATGAAACAGACCAACAACAAGCGAAGGAGGCAAAAGGGAGAGCCAGACCCAGCGTAAGAGTAGGCTGGGTCAGCACATGCCATTTATTTGATCATAAATTTGTCCAATCATGAAAGAGTCATCTGCTTGCCATCGATGTTGTGCGATTAGTCACGCGCATACGTTTTCTTACCGAGAGGGAAAGTATTAAAATGAAGGATCTACCGAAAGCACTAGGATCCGGATCTACAGCGCTTACTGATTCAATCACAGCTGATACGCATTCAATTGTAAACAGAACAATGGTTAATTTAACAGTTAGCAAATATGTAACCTAGCAGCCTATTCTATAACAGTTGATTCAAGACCAGCCGATTCAATTGCAGCTACTTTGAAAAAACTTATTATTATGGCGGACCGGCTTCCCAGAAAGGTTAATTCCCTATCCTAGGATTGGATTCATCCCCATATGGAACTGAAACTAGAGCAAGAACCTAAAAAGCGATAACAAACTAAAAGGAGCATCTTTCTAAGCCAAGATCGTTTGTCCTCACGCTACGAAAGAGGGTTCACATGTCTTGGAATCTATTCTTCCAAAGGGACTCGTTTACCGAACTCATGCTTTCGCGAATAAAGGGAATTGTATTCTTTATCTCAACTTGAGTCAGAGGGTTTAACATCCTTTCTAATAGACCTTTACCCACTGCGCATATAGTTGACCCATTGGATCTATCCTTCTTGGACCTACCAATAAGCAACGGGGAGCCCATGTATTTTTCCTTTTTGTCCATGTATTTAACCCCAAGAATATTCCTTAGAGTGTCACAAGTGTCCTGATTAAGATTACCACTGAAGTAGATGCCAGATTTTTCTAAGTTGATAACTTGCCCAGACTGAGAACTAAAATCCTGCATTACTTGATGGAGCTTATTAACACTACTTAAATTGGCTTGAGTGAAAATCAAACAATCATCTACACACAGAAAATGATTGATTGGAGGGGCACCTCTTGCAACATAGATCCCTATAATAGATTTATTGTGATGAGCTTCAATGAGAGTTCTAGACAAAAATTCCATAGTCAAGATGAAAACACAAGGTGATAACGGATCAATTTGTCTAATTCCTCTAGAAGGAGAGAATTTCAAGCATGGGATGCCATTAGAAGTACATATACAGAAGTAGTGCTAATGCATTGATACATTAAGCTACACCAATCTTTAGAGAACCCAAAACTACTAAGTACCTTGAGAAGAAAATACCACTCCAATCTGTCAAAAGCCTTTGACATGACCATCTTAAGAGCTATCCATCCACTGTTGCCTTCTTTTCTTTTCATAGAGTGAATTAGTTCATGAGCAATAGTGGTATTGTCGTTGATCAACCTTCCTGTGACATAAGATGCTTGATATGGACTAACAATTTTCTCCATAAGGGGTTTAATCTTATTCACCAAAACTTTAGAAATAATCTTGTAAGAAGTTATTTTAGGGTGAAAAGAAACATACTGCAAAATGGTACTTTCAGGTAGGTTCGAGAGATCAATATCGAACAGGACGATCCTAAACCAAGAAATGGTCGTTCACGTCCTGCTTCAATTACAAAAGTGGAAAAGATTTGGGTAGGTCTTATGGGAGGGAAGCAAAGAAGGTTGAGAAAAAATATCAGTGTGATAATGTATGAAGAAGAAATTGGATTCTCTGAGAGGAATCGCTAATTCTGTAGGTTTTTGTTTCTTCAGAATGAGTACCTTGTCTGTCTTCTTGTCTTTCTTATTTCGAATGGATGAGAATCATCTATCTATAGTTATAAGGAGACATACTGATTTTTCGTAAGTCATGGAAGTTAATGAGAGGTGGAGAAGTGATGATTATGGAGATCGTAGTGGGTGGTGCCCGGAAAGTAGGGAAGGCATGTCTGACCACTACTCGTCATCCTCTCAACTGCTTTGTAACCGCCCACTTCTTGTTACCTCTTGTTCGTAGAGGTGGTACCACCACCCACGATGCCATAGACCGTCAGACCAATACCCCAATGAATATTCCCCCATGTTGTATTTGATATCTCGTGGAAATAGTGGAGTCATAAGTCATTATGGTTTCGATTAAGTCAAGTCAAGTCAAATGACTTGCTAAGTCAGTAAGACAAGTTGTGTGACTCATTATGATAGTCGGACTGATTAGTGTCGAGTATGGGTAGTTTAATGGTCATGTACTTGCTTGAAAGTAACATGGCATATTTAATGGCTAAGTATTAGCTCAGAAGTGACTTATCATAAGTCTAAGAGGCATTTGAGGCCAAATGTTGTAAAAGGCACCTTAACCAAAGAGATCTATTAGAATTCGTATAGACTCAACGTAGGACTTATATTAAGAAGAAAGGAACATTTCTGAGGGAAGTAGCTAGCAAAGCTAACACTAGCTATTTAGCGCAAATAAGAATATGCTAACTCTTTTAGTGTACAAGGCCAGTGTGCTAATGTCTCAGGAGTAAGACCAATATGCACAACTTCTAGTAAATATTAATTGTACTAGGGATATGAGGCTAGTATCAAGAAGGTTCGAAGTTAGCACTTCAATTGGATAAAAAAGTTAGCTTTAAAGTCAATGTGTTTGTGGCTAAGTCACTAAGTATGGTTAGGAATGCATCAGCCTTAGCTGAGGACGCGCTAGGCTAGCAGGGGATACCTTGGCCACTAGGGATGCATTGGCCTGAGAGTTTCGGCCTTGGATGCGCTGGCTAGCAAGGGACGTGCTAGGCTTTAGCTAGGGACGATGTGGCCAAGATGGAGACGCGCTAGGCAGAGGAGTACTGGAGCACATAACGCACTTGAGCATTGGATAGGGGAGCATTGGAGCTTTGGATAGGGATGTCCTAGGAGCCAAGGGAGTCAAGGAGAATCCAAGGGCATCAAGGAGCTAGCCAAGGGCGTCAAGGAGCTAATGGCGCAGCTTTGGGGCGCATAGGTCTTGTGGCATATTTGGCTGCTAGGGTTAGAGTTAACACTTTGGTGGTATGGTCTTATTAGGCTAAAATGTGTTAGATGAGACCATTTTTGGTTAGTTAGCACTTTTCATGCGCCAGGGTTTGGAGCCAAGAAAGTTAGCGCTTTTGGCGCTATTGTGGCTAATTGGTGCCAATGTAGTGCTAAGCCAAATAGTTAATGCTATCTTGGCGCTAATATGAGAAAAGGCTAGGGTTAGCCTAGCTGAGAGGTTCAATGTGCCTTTTATGGCATTGCTTCTCATTTGTGGCTCATTCAAGAGGAGTGTCGCATTATTTATGGCTTATATTTAAGCAAAGTGCTAAAGTGGCATATTTTAAGCTCAGAAGAGCAATTTTAGGTGCATTCATTGCGAATGAAGCATTAAGCTATAATGTATTTCATGGTTTAAGCATTATCTATTCCCGAGTTTAATGGATGTTGCTAAAACATCGATGCGCATTCGAGGCAAGTTCAAGGAATTCAGCCGTGGAATTTATGCGACTTGAGATTAGTTCAATATGGCATGAATATCATGAATATTGAGAAGGCTACAAGGACAATTTAGAATTTTTAGAGAGAACCTATACTCTTAATTCGCTTGTGGAATATGAATAGAGACACACTATTCTATATTAAGCATATGCGCATAAATACACACATATATGTTCTTGTTGTTTAGCGGAGGGAAATTTTACAATTCTAGCCCTTGTCAAAAACTCACCAAATACAGAAGTATTACAAAGACTAATATGCTAAAGTCAGAAGGAGTCACTGTTTTTTAGTTTTAGGAATAAGAGAAATGTAGGTCTTATTCATGCTCTTAAGAATATGCTTGGAATCAAAGAATTGTTGATAAGTGCATAATTTACATATTTTAAGTATCATTTCTTACACTTATTTGTTATATTTTATGTGAATTACTTTGTATTATTATTACTTTTGTATTTTATGTTTTTTGTTAGGTTACATCTTCGAAAGAAGTAGGAATTGAGCATTACAATGGAAGAATTATCAAATACCCAATGGAACCCATTCAAATCTAGTATTTCTATTCACCATCTTGTATATTATAATTGAATTACGAAGCCAACGGCGAAAAAATGAAGCCATTCCGACTTCGTATGAAGAAGTTATAAGCAAAACGAGAACCAAGGGTAAATTGGCCATTTCAAGAGCAACTAGTAGTGGCACTCCATGGTACCCTGAGGGGAAGATAAAACTCAAGTTCTAAAGGCATCCGAGAAATTATTAAGGGCTGCCTAATTTTGAATTTTACTAATGGCGCCAATGGTGTTGATAATGGCCACCTTCTTCTTCTTCTCCAAAAATTCAAACAGTGAATTAGGTTTAATTCACGATGTTATTTGAAAAGATGATGGCCATGGTCAAGTGGTCTTAAAGAGAGCTATTCAAAGCGGTAATAATTCACGAAGATGCAGACATGATGGTGAGAATTCATTACAAGGTATGGCCGAGAGTTAATGGTGGTATAGGTTGATGTGTGATCTGTGATGATTATGATTCTGATGATAATTTCTTGGTAAAGGGATTTGAAGATCGAGAATGGTGCAGTAGGATTAATGAGGTTGTTGAGAAGCTTGGGTTGTTATCTGATTCTCAAGTTTCATGGAAGAACTCGAAGTGATGAAGTTGATGGTTCGAGTAGAATCTAACATGGATAAAAGGATGATGCCATTAGTGACGGTGTTTCATTGACTGACAGTAGATTGTGAATGATTGATGGATGAGCTTAGGTATGTGATAGAGCTGTTGCTCGTGCTATGAAGATTGAGCTTGGGTATTGGAGCAAGGCAAGGTCGAGGTCGAGTCTGTGATGGAGTCGAGAGAAAAATATAAGAGGCAGACAGACGGTTTTATAAGATGTGGGTTCGAGTGAAGTATGTCTGTGATGTTTGCATGAATCCGAGCAGATTTGGTTGAGCTAAGTCTGAAGTTGCTAATGGTTAGGTTCGAATTTGAGAGCATCCGAAATACCTTCATTCTGTGATGGGTTGAAATAATAAGGTGAGAAGAAATCGAGCTAGAAAGGGAAAGAAGAGTTTTGGTGAGATACAAAGACCTCGTTTTAGAAGGAAGTTGTATTCCGTGTTCTATACACGGAAGATTGGTTGGTCGGTGGGGGATAAGGATCACCTAGAGTACTTTTGAGTTAAAAACTCTTAAGAGGAGGCGGTGACTATTTCCTATAAATAGGAAGCCGTGAATACCATTCGATATAACTTCATAACTTCACAGAGAACTGGACGTACAAAAAAGACGCAAAGAGAAAGGATTGGAGGCAGAGAATGGAGGAGGTTGTGGCTTAGCAAGGAAAATCCAAAGTTGCGCTGGAGAGTGGGATTACCTTTTCCACTAGTCGGTTTGATTTATTCTTTTTTAATATTTTTTATAGTTTCTAGTAAAACTGAGTAGCTAAACTTTTTTATATTGGTTAGGGATGTAACCTAAAATCACAAACATGTTATTTTGATTAATGCATTGATTTTATTCACTCTCGTATTTATCGTTCAAGTTTTACTATGCATAATAATTACATGATTGTGTTTATTTAATACGATTAGTTATTTCTCATATTTAAGTCATGAATTAAATATAGTAATAAATCATCTATAACTAATTAGGAGTCTTAGGTATTTTTATCAAGAACTCTAACAATTAGTAGTAATTTGTGACTACTAGCGGTGCGAATCGTGAAGGAAATCACAAGTAAAACTTGACCTAGGTTGAATATACCATGATTGTGTTTATATTATCTATGAATAACCCGTCTCATAGGATTTAAAGTGTTTCTCAAATTGAATCTCTTAGCGATAAAGCATTAGGTTATTTGTTGAAAAAGAATTCATATATTAGCGATTGCAATATTTATTGATTTTTGGAGACGT
This sequence comes from Papaver californicum, assembly GCA_023531435.1. Lineage (NCBI taxonomy): Eukaryota > Viridiplantae > Streptophyta > Magnoliopsida > Ranunculales > Papaveraceae > Papaver > Papaver californicum. The sequence continues at coordinate 1,969,448 of JAJJMC010016105.1, forward strand.
AACGAAGTATTGACACCGATTGGGGATACTTTAGGGTTATTGGTAACATGAGAGAGTGATGATAATATTGATGCTTAATTGAGTAACATGTGTAGTGATGGACGGCGAATTCCTTAACCAACTTTTACCTCTGATATTTTCTTAAACATTTTCAATTTAATTTTCTTTAATTTAAATTATTTTTAAAACAACAAAATCCCCCCAATTTCCATAAGTTTTCAAATACAATTAACAACCCATATCTCCCCGTGGATCGAATTCTTGTTATCACTATACTCTTATTTATAATTGTGAGTGAAATGAACTTAAAATAATTTTGCTTGGTTGAAAACCGGTCAAAATTTGGGCGTCGCTGCCGGGGAAGCATAGCGGATTGTTATTTTGCATTTGATTTCTTATTTTTAGTTTTAAATTTAGTTTCAAGAATTGTTTTTGATGTACTTTTTCTTTTGTGAATGCTTAAAGAGGGAAAACCAACTCCCATTGGTATACGACTTCGATCAGGCACTTTACTAAAAGATTTCGTTCGAGAAGTGAACACTCCACTTCCTCCTACTGCATCATCAAGTGAATTTTCATACGTAGAGGAAGAACAAGAAGCAATGGGTGATACGAACCGTACAATCAAGGACTTAGCTTCTCACAAGCTGGACACGCAACAATGGTGTATCCAGACGATATCTACATTCGAGATTAAGCCAAGGTTGATCCGTGAGCTACCAAAGTTCCATGGAATGACTAATGAGGATCCAAATAAACATTTAATGAATTTCCATAACATATACATGGACATGTTACCAGTAAAGATTGATGCTGATGGAGCCATGTTATGAGATTTTCCATTCTCCTTGATGGATACTGCTAAGGAATGATTATACTATCTACCTTCTGGCAGTGGCACAACTCGGCTGGTCTGAAGAAACTCTTCTTAGAAAGATACTTTCCTGCATCAAGGGAAACTCAGATTCGGGCATTAAGCAGATGGCAGGAGAGACATTGTATAAATGCTTGGAATGTTACAAGAGATTGGTGGCTAGCTGCCCGCACCATATATTCAGTGATTTATTGATCCTCCGGTACTTCTACGAGGGACTTCAGGCAAGTGACAGGAATCTTCTCGACGCTGCAAGTGGTGGTGCATTAGTGAACAAAACAATAGCTCAAGCTGGAGAGTTAATTGAGTACATGGCAGCAAATTCTCAATAATTCTCAAGTCGTGGGTCAAAACCACTCGTCAGAAGAGTTAATGAAGTTGGCGAGTCTACTGAATATTTAGGTCTCCCATAAGAATCCAAGGCTGAAAAATATTCTGACTTAACTCTTTTAAGAATTCCCATTGAGTTTTCTTTTTTTGATAATTACAGTAACCATACATACAGTTGAGCAACCACTCTGGCTTACTAGGATCGACTTGAACAAGAGCATGAATCATATTATTATCACAGCTGACAATCTCACAGGAGAAACCATCCTTCCATAACAAAACTAAACCACTGGAAAACCCACTGGATTAATGATAGTGGAGTTAGGGTATTGCAGCGATCTTAAATAACTTTGTACTTTGGTCTTTGCCAACTTGGTTTCACATAAGAATATGAAATCAGGGTTCTGAGTCTTTGTGAGATCTTTTAGATGATTTCTAGTTGTTGCTGATTTAAAGCCTTGTATATTCCATGATAAGATCTTCATTCTAGAAAAACAGGTGACTAAAACTTGATTTAAACATTTAAGATTAAGAGAGATCACAAGAAAAAGTACCGAGGAAAACCACTGAAAAGTTATATTAAGCAAAATTAAACCAAGAATGATGAGAGGATAAGCAAAAAATCTATTATTTAAAGATTTATAATGAGAAGTGTGAAAAATCAGATTGACTAAATACCTATTATGTTTGAAAAAAGAACAATGTACTGAAAAATTAACTTCAGAAGAATCAGAAAAACTAAGAGAAAAGTAAGAAGTGAGAAGTGTGAATTGTACCTGGGCAGGATCTTCATGATAAATAGTCGTGGATTCAGAGTTCATTATTATTGAATGATTAAAGACCATCTTCATAGTTGGTTGAATATAACTAGTAGAAAGATCGGCTTATAAGGTGTTGGGAGCTTGAATATGAATATTATGTGGGTTCATTGTTGGTTCATTATTAAGAGTAGAATTTTTCATTCTTTTGTTCTGTCTTGGGATCTCTACTGAATCTTCATCTACTAGATCTTCCTCAACAATGGGATTATTCATATTTCTATTTTCAACTTCTTTATTTGCAGCCTCTTCTTCTCTCTTATGTGCCTCATATTCAGCCATAGTAAGACCATCAAGACAAAGAAGGTATACAATATTTAGACATGTATCATCTAAATGATCAATGACAAAAAATTTGTCACAAATGTTTTTAGGCTGAAGATCCCAGTGATAATGAATATATACATCTTCACCAGAAATGGTTTTCCACCACCCTCCTCGAATTAAAGGTTTGTTAAGCTCAATTTCAATTCTTGCCTTCACTGTGTTCCCATGCCTTGGTCTACAGTTCTTTGGATTCGTTGATATTTTCTTGCCCATAAACCCAATGGCTTGATCCACAATGCTAGCATTCAAATGCTCAAGCCGGAGGTATTTAAATTGAACTATAAATTCTTGATGTGTGAATATATGGTCTTTTAGATATGCTCCTACTACATATTTTTGGATGGCAAATAAAGCCCCTCCAATGATCCATGGACCATTCTTGATAACTTTATCTTGTTCTTCTTCACTATTTAACTTGACTAATATGAGATTATGTCCCATAACTCGGATTTCTTTATTTCTATATCTTTTCCATAGAGATTATATGTCTTCGTTAATAATCTTTATCTGCATCTTTTCTTTTTCCATGATTTTCCCTAAAATTCCATGAGACCATTCATATGCAACTTCATTGATAGTTTGAGTTGTACCCACAGTCCTTCCCCTTTCATGCAACATCTCAAGAGATGTCTTTCTTAGTTTCCTTGAAAGCTGATTGATATGATTTGTAGAGTGTGAAGACATGTTAAAGTTCTCTCTGTTCCTTAAGAAACGGTTTATAGGCTTCAAGGGAATATGGATAGAAATAATGAATTTGTTATGAAGGATATTTCGATAAGCTCCAAAACAGAATACCTTAGGTGTAGCAAATTTGTTCAGGGTATATTGCAAAGAATCTTTGATTGGCTTTTGAAAATATAGAAAATAATTTTTGGAATAATTGGTCAAAAAGGAAAGTTGCATGTATCTTAGATAATTGCTACTTTCATGGTTACTAATAGGCAAAAGCTTAGGAGGCAAATCATTTTTTTGAATTTTTTTGAATTGACAAATGATGTTTTGAAATTTTTGACAATCATGAAGATTATCAGAACGATTTCTAGGCTTATTGACATAAAGGAATGAAGAACTCAATCTACTAGTATGGACCATCAAAGAAGAAGAGATGGTTAGCACCACTGCTAATAATACCGTTGTTTTTAGTTCAGAAGTAAAGAACATTCTTATAAAATTCCACCACTGGATTCCCACAGACTTTTATCAGAAGACCTGCAAAATAAATTACCCTTCCATGAAAGAAAGTTTTAATCAATAGCAATGAAATCTAATGGAAAATAACATTCTAAAAAGAAAAAGTAAAGAATACCCATTAGAGAGAACAAAACTAAGAAGCTTAAAAAATAAATGTAAAGAAAAGAAAAAACTAAAGATTCATAGATTAATTCCACAATCAATCAATGAATCTACATAGAGGAAGAAGAGATCCATGTTGTAGAAGAAAGTGCTCCCGGTGAACTGAGATGAATAAAACACACAGTATGTTTTACTTCTTCTACATAGCTACTAACTTACACATTTGCTTACATACAAGTTACAACAACACACACTCTGCTTATTTGGTTACTTCTTATATTTGTTTCCAACCGCCGGCTCAGATATGCTCCTATGGGAGTGGATCTAAGACGATCTCCTCCTTAAATTTCTCTACATCTTCTCTTGCATTCGAGCTTATTTAATTACTTCTTATCTCGTTTTCTAGCTCTAGATTTACTTTTCCAGATTTTGTTTCTTTAGCTTTTAACTAATTTCTGTTAGGGCTTGATTTTTCATTCCCTTTGGATTTTAATGATAGTATTTAGGTTTATTAACTCTGTTTTCAATTTGGATTTCTCTAGTTTTGGGTTATTGTCTGTCCATCTTCATTCAACAGAAGAGTTAGTTGTGGAGAAAAATCATTATCATCAACAAAAAATAGCAACAACTCAAGATACGGAAACAAAGACAACAACAACTAGATTAAGGTTACCATCAATTTCAAACACTACATCAACTATTAACAAATCTCACAATCCGATTCAGCCGGATTCTTTCGATTCAGACCACTAAAGACCGATTCAGATAACCGATGTACTTTAGATATTATTACTGCTACTGTTACTTGAGACTCTGTTACCTCAATTGCATTAGGCAATTTTACTTTAAAAACTTCAGTTCATGTTATTCAGATGTTCTTGCAAGCACTAGGTTGGATTTGATCCAATCGTTGTTTTATGCAGTAATACATACTAATTTTGCTTCAAAATCAATTTGGCCCTTTGATGATGTTTGCTCATGTCTCTTTCTTTCGAAAGAGGGAGAGAAAAGGCTTTCTGAAATGGTTTTTATGTCTGTAGGAATTGAATTGTTAGTCAAGAATTGGGGGAGATACCATAGCCTGGATGAATGTTGTTGATCTTGAAAAACTTACGTAAGGTTTCCGATTTCCAAAATCGGCATTATGAATTGTATCAGTTGAGGTTCGCCTCTTTTATTAAAAAAAAAACACACATACTTGGCTTTGTTTGCTAAAATACATTTGTGGGTCAACTTTTGATTATCACCTCAGTCCTAAGGTAGGTAACCAATTCTTTTTCTTCTTTTGTGTTTAGAAGCATAGAAGGTTTAGTCCATATTGTTCAAAGTTCAAACCATGCAAGAGATTGATTTTAGAATCCTATATATACAAACACACTTACCTCTCAATATCTGAAGCCATTGGTGGCACAAGCTTAGGCACGTGTAACCGATTAACTTCAACAATTTCAAGCATTTTATTAAGTCTGAACTAAAAAAATTTATTACTAAATTCCTTGGCGTTTTCGTATCCGTGTCCATACTATGGAAACGCAATACGGCTACCTGTTAGAAGTTTCCACACAACCCAGCTCTTAAGGTACTTTATTCTTTAAACTTGAATCCTAGCTTAAACTTTAAGATTTGATGATAAATGATTGTATCTTGCATTTATAAATTTGTCACATGGAATGCAAACTATTTGTCTTAATGGCAGCAAAAATCCATTGTGAATTTTGATATTGTCCTGTAAATTTGAATTATAGATTCTAATGGTAAAAGCTGTAGTTGAGTTCTGTAGGAGCCAAAAATATATCTATCCACAACAACAAAGATCTATGAACCAAAACACACATAATCCTCATAAAATGAAATGTAAAGAGCATGAAAATAAAAGTAGACACATAATTTTTACATGGTTCGATCAATATGATTTGCACCCACATGATAGGGTTTCATTATGATTTAGTATGTTTACATGAACTCCATGAATGGAGGCTCTAAGATCCTATCCCGAGAACTAAAATATGGTGGTGGAGAAGATAAAAAAATGATGAAGGATCCTTTCTAATCTAATACACCTTCTCTTTTATAGAAGGTGTGATATACATTACATCACTAGTATCCCCCTAGGGCTGATTTGTATGGATAAGAATAAATGGTAATATACATATTGTGTTGGTGACTCTATCTTAGTATGTTGCTCCGGCTTTAACCTTACACCACGTGTCTTGTAATATTTTCCCTGTCAGAATTTGCCCCTTTTCTTGAAGGTTGTTCGAAGAAGAAACCTTAAGAAAATACTCTTAGTCTTGATTCTCATTGTTGTTGATTGTAGCTTTCTATTTGTTGTTGCAGAAATTGAGCGGAAGAATACATTATACTTGAAAAGTATAAACACTTGCCCCTATTCTTGTGTGAAGTTCCAAAGAATTGAAGTACGAGTCCTTGAAGTATATGAAGTATGGTTCCTTGAAGGAGTATGGTTCCCGAAAAAAAAAGTATACGAAGTCTCGAAGTCAAGAAGTATCCAAAACATTTCTTGAATCAAATATTAAGAAGCCTGATATAGGGGCTCCAACATCAATAGAGGGGCTCCAATAATAAGACGAAATAGGGACACTATGAAGTAAAACTCAAAAACCCCTTATCCATAATATTTTCACAATACCCAAATCACCCTTTATTAATATGTTAATTACCTTAAATAGTGAAAATTTAATTAAGCTAATCATGGTTAATTAAACTTAATCTTTGACTAACACAAATTGAAATCAATTTTTTTTTTTTTGATTTGTGATTTGGGGATGAAAAACTAGATGAAATGTGAGAAAAAAATTTCGTTTTTTTTTTAAACCCTAGTTTTTTGATTTAATCAACCATAGTAACCATTTAGGTCTTTCTAGATTAAAATCTTGATCATTTTATGGCTCAAATTAGATGAAATCGCGAATTGAAAGTTTGATTTTGTGTGAATCAGAGACAATTACGGTTGGGTTTCATTACGAACCCAACCGTAACACCAAGAACACCGAAGAACACCTTCAGTTACGGTTGGGTTTTGACTCCAAACCCAACCGTAACCTCAAGAACACTATGAACACCCTTTGAACACATAGTTACGGTTGGGTTTGGCTTAAAACCCAACCGTAACTCATCCTTTTTAGCATTGATTTTTGAGGTCAAATTTGAGTTTTAAAATCCAAATTTTGAAGTTATTCAACCATTTTAACTAGATTGTAAGTAAATTGGGTCATTCAAACACACAAAAACCGAAAAATCAACAAATTAGAGATTCCAAATTTTGAGTTATCAGTAGAATTTACGGTTGGG
>JAJJMC010016105.1:1991401-2005849 GCA_023531435.1 Papaver californicum
TCATACTCTTGATCAACTTGCCGACATATTTACCAAGAGTCTGGCCAACTCAAGATTTAGTCTCCTAAGAACCAAGCTCAATGTGGTTCCAACCTACATGAGCTTGAAGGGGGGTAATGGCAGATTAGTCAATAAGAATGAAGGCTAACAGAATTAACTGTCACATGTGTGATTGAAGTGTGTACATACACACATGTGACTGTCATGCTCACAATTGTACTTGTAAGACTATAAGAGCCAAAAAGGAATGGCTGGCAGTCATATGAGCTTTATCTCATTTTGTTGTATTCATTCAGAGAGTTGTCTTTCATTTTTCACTAATAAAACAAGAATGTCTTCATTTCTTACTTTATCTTTCACTTTTCTATTATTTATTTTTTTATTAATATTTACAAATCACGAGAAGAGAAAGATAAAAAAATGAGTAATAAATTTGTGATTCCATGGTGTTGTTTTGTCTTTTGTGCAAAACCTAAGTTATGAACCTTGAGTAATATACTAATGTGTCACCACATAGATATCTATCGATCTTCTTCGAGATTGTTAGTCTGAGTTACATTACATTTGCTTGCAAGTGTTTGTTTGGTTTTACTTCCTTTCTTGTTACCCTTGATAGTTCTCCACCAAAAATTTGATCTCTTCTTAATTTTCTTTGTACCTGCATCATTTAAAAAGCAAGAAGTGCTCTTTAACCTATTGCAATTCTTCAAGGCTTGGCAATTTTAAACATAGCTCATGACTCATGAGACCAACAAGAGGATTTGCTGCCAAGGGTGAATTGACTGTTTGTCAGTTCACTTGCCTTCACTGTTGTAGGCTTTAACACCCTTTCTTGTTAGGGCAGTAACATAGGGAGAAAAGTATCCTTTTTGTGGTCTTCCTTAATTGATGACTCAATCAATGAATTTAAAATGTTTCAGTTGCAGTCTCTGATAGTTATGAGTACTTAAGCTTCACTTGATATGTAAAAAAAGTTAACTGAGGTTTATGCAGATAAAGAGCTTGTTACTAGTAACGGTATCTTGTGCAGTAGTCTTTTCGTGCCATACTACCTTCATTCTTGGACCTTTCTGGGCCCACAATAGTACTAGATTTTTCTGTTAATTTGGTCTTTGGTGGCTCCTTGCGGTATGTGTTACTTCCGGCCTGGATAAGCATAAAAAAAAATACTAAATCAAAATTCAAGAGTTTCAATAGAAAAAAAATCTAAAGGAGCTAAAGGAAAGACTGAATTGCTATTGAAAGAGAGGAGAGTCAGATTTGGGAAGGAGCTATTCTGCTTCTACCCTTCCCGAAATTTGCTTTGTTGTAACTTCATTAGCAGCTTTTTTCTTAGTGCTAGCAATATTTGTAATTCCCACGCTATCTGACCTATGCAACTATCATAATACAACATACATGGTTGTTTTCTTTTTCTATAGTTGTATAGGTAAATATGTTATTTTAAGAAGCTTGATATAGGGGCTCCAAAATCTTGGAGGGGCTCCAAGTGGAGGCGAGGTGACCAGATTTTACATTAAGGGATGTCTTAGGGGTTTGGTTAAATGTCAATTTACCCTTATGCCAATTAAAACCTAAACACCCTTAACATTATTCATAACTTTCAAAAACTAAACCAAAGAAAAACCCAACCATAATCCATAGAAATTCATCGCCAATTCGCAAAATTCTTCGTCGATTAAACTCAACAATTCGAGATGAAGAAGCATACTAAAGACGTTAAAGGTAGTAGTGATGGCAATCAACCCTGCTCCTTTCAACCTAATCAAGAGATTCAAGAAGAAATCGATAGTGAAAAGCAAAATCAATCACCAAAAAATCCAACAATGGTGTATCTAAAGTATTGAAGAAAACCCATGTTATTCTTAGAACTTGTAATTGATTGATTCGCATGTTTGATTGTGTTTTTGGTTTAAAAATATTGGACACAGTTGATATTACGGTTGGGTTCGTGTGAAAACCCAACCGTATTATATCATGTTCTTCATATTACGTTTGGGTTGTTTTCAATACCCAACCGTAAATCAAATGGAAGAATATGAAGAGTTAAGGATATTACGGTTGGGTTTCAAAATTGAACCCAACTGTAAACATTTTGCGCCATTTTTTAAAAACAATTTACGGTTGGGTTTTGAGCAAAACCCAACCGTAACAATAGCGCACACAAAAAATTTGTTACATTATTACGGTTGGATTTTAAGAAAAACTCAACCGTAAAAATAATGTGCACATCAGGCTACATGTGTTTTACGGTTGGGTTTTTGTTAAAGCCTAACCGTAAAATAGCGACAACATTTTCAACTAACAATTTACGATTGGCTTTTGAGAAAAACCCAACCGTAAATAATCCTGTGTCAATTTTTTTTTTTTTAGTTGAAGTTGAATTGCTTGGAAATTATCTAACTTGTATTGCTTGTGTGTTGTAGGAAGAATAAGAGGGGTAACAATTTAACACCAATTTCTCACACTCCAACCCCTCGCCACGGAAAGCATTTAGGGGTTCATAAGATAGGCGTGAGTAAGACCCATAATCCATCTTTTGAGGTAGGGGGTGCTAATGTTCCTCAAATTGCACAAGAGGAATATAGTGTGTTCCAAGGCTTGGGTGATCTACCAACACCTAGAGGTTCTCTTGTGATTAGAGAACCACCACAAGAGCAACAACACGAGGAAGAAGAGAGGGACAAAGAACAACATGTTCCTCAAGGCAAAGGTAAAGAAATTCCCAAAGAAAAGGCAAAGAAAAGGGTTGCCAAAGAAATTCCCAAATAAAAGGCCGAACCTCAACTGTGGCCTAAGAGGAGGAATGAAGGACTTTGGGGTGAGGCCCCAGACAAATATGCAATATTATTTGGTTATCCTCATTCATGGCTGCCAAAGTTGCTGCGACCAAGGTATTAATCTAATCACTTCTCTTGTTCTGTTAAATTTTTGTTTGTTAACTTTTGTAAGTAAAACAAATTTGTTTTTATTCTTTGTAGGATCATACACAGGCGATCAAGAAATTGGTTCGTCAAAGGGCTCAACATTGGCCCTTAACTGATGAATGTACGACCTTACAAATTCTCGTAAATGGTACCGGGTTAGCTCCCGGAATTACCAATTCAATGTGGGAGTATGACAGTGTCGTCTACGCAGCCTTCAGGGAACGTTATTGGCCTGAAACCGATACGTTTCATCTCTCATTCGGCAAGATGAGAATAACGCCGGATGATGTCCAATGAATTCTTGGCCTGGAGGTGGATGGTAAATCAGTGTTTGAGGGTTTTAACAACAACATGTCATGGAGTGATCTTTATGCACTTGTGAAAGATACACTTGGATGGGAGAAGAGCGAAGCCGGATCTGAGTTTAAATTGGTCAGTGGAGATAAACCGGGGATGCCAACGAAGAAAGGTCAGGGTATGAGCAAGAAAACATTGTTGCGTTCACTAAGGGAGAAGTTTGGAGGAACCGCAAAGTTGGAAATGGCTGGGGTCGTCATAGATGACACCAGAGCTATTCGAACAGCCAGAGCGAATCTGCTATATATGCTCGGCACCATCTTCTTTGTTGACAACTCGGGCAACAGGGTCAACGTTCACTATCTACAGTGGTTTCAGGGTGATCTCGAGATGACGCATCAGTACTCATGGGGAACTGCCACCCTGGCTTACCTACTTGCTAACCTTCGAAAAGCTTCGAGGGTTAGGGGAACTGAGATTGCCGGGAATACCGGTCTGCTTCAGGTAATTTATTGTTTGAATTTCAATGTTTAACTTTAATTATTATTTTTCGCATTTTCTTATATTAATATTTATTATCTTCATAGGCATGGGTATATGATCACTTTCCCAGACTGGCTCCTCAAACGAGCGGTGATGGTACTGGACCTACGGGAAAGAAATTTTATCTTCACCGGGACCCAGGAAAAATATAAAGAAGTGCTCATAGCAAAGATGAGAACTGAAATTGATGCTTTCACGGTTGAAGATATTATTTTTGATCCTTATGTGAAGATTAGCATAGAGGGTGATGGACATGTTGAGGATTTACGTGAATTGTCGGACGTGGCAGGCTACAACGGCCCTTTGTACCATCCGTTTGGGTATGTGATGTCCAACCCCCGCATAACTCTCCGTTAGTATGGATACGTCCAAACAACGGTGACTGACAGTTGATTGGGTTCTGTTGGTAGCACCGAGCTATTTACTCAAGGCTGCCAAGATTTAAATTATGCTTAAGGCGCCACCTCCTTTCTCTTCTTCAAACAACGATCAGAGAGGGATTGATGATCATGATGATCATGATATGATCATAGCTGTAAAGTGAGAATTAAGTTTAGAATAAAAAGGGGGTGTTTCACTGTTGATCGATTGGTTGCTAGGGATTGGTGGAAAGTAATCTTGGTGACTGACTTGAGTTTGAGATTAGAGAACAAAACAGGATGCTTCTGTGTCTGTTCAAGTGATGATATTGATGGGTGTTCGGTGATGAATGGGTTATGTCAACAACAATGCGTCAATAATTTGAATGTGATGGTGTTGTTACTTAAGTTGGAAGTCTTTGGGAAGTGATGGTTTGATTGTGGTGTTTACTGGTAGCAATGGTGAGTGATGGTTGAGCTCTTGATTGTGATTGATGATTGTTGACAGTGAGAAGCTTGAGTTCACGTCATTCAATGGTTCACGACAGTGAGATGGAGCTGAACTCGAGAGACATGACTGGACGCTGTAGAATATGGTTGCTGTGATTGAATAAAAGAAACAGTTAGAAGTGGAAGGTGAAGGTGAATATAATAAGGTGGGAAGTACTGTTAATGATCGAGCCTGGCAGTGAGACGTTAAGGTTCCGGGAATCCAAACTGTCATAAGTTTACGGTTGGGTTTTGACTCCAAACCCAACCGTAAAACTGTCATAAGTGTGTAGTGACAGGTTTACGGTTGGGTTTTCACTGAAAACCAAACCGTAAACCTGGGTGAATTTTGTAGTGACATGTTTACATATGATATTACAAATTTTTCATTTCCAAAAAACTATATTCATATTATGATTCCTCCAACATACATATGATATTGTTACTACCAATATTAAATTTAGTGAATATTACTTTATTATAATTCCGACTCCGAGTCAGAAACAAATGATATGAATTGAAAGGTCAGGGCGGGTTTTTTAATGCCTTCCAGAGTTCAAAATTTTGCTCAAACCGGTGACACCAACACTTGGCGATGTCACCGTCGTATCCATCCTGTAACGGGGGTAATGGACTTTCTTCTTTCAACTTGAGACCGACAAAATGGTAGTTCTGCACCATCCCAATCACACATCTTCTATTATCCAATTGTTCGACAAATGTTGATCTTGTTGGTGCAAATGTAAAACAATATCCATTTGAGATATAATGGATGACGCAATTGAAAGCGTTGGCGAGGATTTGGCCACATATTGGCATGCTCATCCAATACTCGCAAGTGCAATTCTTGTTGCCTATTAAACGCCTTTCGAACGCAATGAACTCCTCGTTTAACAACGACTCTTCATCTCTATATGCACACATCATTGGCTTGTATAAATCCGGGTAAGAGCGTAGTTCAACCGCTGACTTATGCCTTACATAAGTTACTTCGTCCATACCCAACCCTGCTGCTCCGCCAAATGGTCCAACTTGTTCGATGAATACATGGTATCCACAATTACCATCACCGGCAACATCGTCGGTGACCTTTATGTATGGACGAAAAAAATCCGGAAACGATGACATATAATTTTCAAAAATAATGTTCTCGGTTCAGACGATTTTGCCATTCTCAATTCTTGAAAAGTTAGATGGAAATTGCATCAATCCTCTTGCAATCCGGATTGTATGTGGCTCTTCAACCACTAATGTATTGCCTTTAACTTTTTCTTTTCTTCTTGCTAATTGTTTCATACTTACTCTTTTGTTTCTTCTTGCTAATTCCTTCATACTTACTCTTCTTGAGTTTGGGTGTGCAGGAACTTTTCCCTTGGCACCAAGTTCAATTGTTGAACTTTCTTGAGTGGGAACCGCAGGACCTTTTCCTTTAATATCTACTAGACTTGGTCCCTTGTTCCGTCTGATTTCTTTTTCGTTGAGCATCATCCTCCTTCTCATCCTCTGCTTCATATTCCTTTTGCAAATGCTCAAATGCAGAAGGGTTTCTTTTCTTTGATTCGTCATTGATAGGTGCATAAATCATACATTTTAAGTAGTTTTTCCTGACCCTTATTTTCTATATTTGAGTGAATTACTATGTATTATTATTACTTTCGAAGTTTAGTTGTCTTTTCAGTTTACAGTTCAGAAACCCGCAGAATGGAGCTGTATGAGAAGAATTACCGAGGACCCAGTGAAACTCTGCTGAATTTAGGCCTTTCACTCTTCACAATGTAGGAAATTGAATTACGAAACCAACGGCGAAAGAACGAGGTCATTCTGATCTCATATGAAGAAGTTATGGGCAAAGCCACATGGTGGCAAACTAGCTTGTGCTGCTAGCGCCCAGGCGCTAAGTTGGCTGAACCGCAAGTGCTAAGGTGCCAAGTGGCTAGTTGGAGGCCCAAGAGATATTTGGGACAGACTCACGTAAGGGATGGATGGAAAAATTCACACACGCAACAATTTTAGGAGTTCTTGTAGGAAAAGGAGAGTTTGGGACAAGGAAGGAAAGGCTACACGCAGCAAAACTCGGAAAAAGGCCACAAGTTGGCCTGGCGCAACTATTTTCGGAGAAGGCTGAAAACACAAGTGGTCACGCAACTAATTTCGGATTTTTAGCTGAGTACACATATAAATACTAAAGTATCCAGGAGTTTTAGGGGATATACACGGTGAAACACAAAAACATACATGAGAAGAAAACAGAAGGAAAGAAAAGGCTACATGCGTTTCTAGAGGCTGCTGGCTATCTTTGCAGCTGCGCTTCGGAGCCAGAATCATTCTTCGTACTCTTTCCGGGTTTGATTAAAGTGTATTTTAATTATTTTTCATGGGTTTTGAGAAACCCATGATGAGCTAAACCTTTCATATTGGTTAGGGATGTAATCTGAAGTTTGAAGACATGTTTATTAATTGAATGACGCATATCTCATGATTTTATGCTATTGCTAATATCGTTCATGTTCTACTACTTATACTTTATGATTGATGGTGTGTTTGTTTGAATCATGAATTGAATGAGCATGCTTTGATATCTACAACTAAACTAGATATTTTGATCCGGAATTGTCGAATGACTCTAGTTACAAGTAGTATAGCATATTTGTTAACAATACTTAAAATTGCCGTGCAAGTATGTGTAGAAGCTTGACCTAGGTTGAATCCGAGTTGCGCGATGCATCGGGTTACTTAAAATAACCTCAACTCACAAAGACCATTGCTTTCATTGGGTTGAACTTGGTGTTTACATCAAGTTATCCGGTGTTAAGAATTCGGAGAGCGGCGCGATACCCTCTCCGATGATATTAGGAGTTTTGCCGAAGTAGCCCTGCGATAGGATGCTTTAGGGTTATTGGTATTATTAATGCATGAATGTTGAGTATGCTTTGATTGATAACATGTTAGATAACGGACGACGAAATCTCTAACCAATGTTTTTTCTCCCTGTTACACGTTTCTATTAACTTTCGTACGTGACTGAAATAAATATAAATTGCTGCCTCCTTGTGGGAACGAACTTGTTCTTATCCCTGTACTTAAATCTATTTTAGAGAGTAAGAACTTGAATATTTTGGTTGATTACGACACGACCAAAATTTTGGCGCCTCTGCCGGGGAGGCATAGCGGATTGTTATTTATTTTTAGTTTCTTTTTCGTTTTAATTTTATTTTTATTTTTCTTGATGATTTTTTTTTCTTTTCTAACCGAATTTTGAGAATTTTTTTCAGGTACTTGTCCATGTACAGTGCACAGAATCAAGCTTATAATGGTAATCAATTCAGTTTTCAGTCTCAATTCTATGGCAATTTCCAACCTTACGAGGAGTATAATCACAACCAATCCTTTGGCTATGACCAATATTCCACGTACCCTTTTAATTACGCTTGTGATGGTTTATCTAAATTTACTCTTGATCGCAATTATGATCATTCACCTATTCAACGGGATGAGATCAGGTTTAGAAACTCCACCACAAGTAATGGTGTAAGACTACCAAGTTTGAGAGAACTTGGGAGAAGGTTTGAGCAATTGATAGCTGACGGGGGATCAGGTGAAGAAATTGCAATAGCTAAAAGAGCTTTGGAAATAGAACGTGATCGACGTTATTTTATGGGATACAGTGATGATTTTGAACCTCTCGAAGAGCTTTACACCAATGATGCCGTTTTTTAAACTCCGAATCTGATTTTTAATGATGATGGTGTAGTTAACTTGACTCTTGATCTTAATAATGATCATTCACCCATTCAAAGGGAAGAGTCGTGTTCAAGAGATTCCACCGTAGTTAATGGTGGAAGGCGTGCGAATCTCAAAAAACTGAATAAAAAACTATTCAAGTTGGAAGATGATGGGTGGGCCCCGAAAGAAGAGTTGGAAGAAATTAGTAAGACCATTCGTATGGAAGTTAAACGACGTTCTGACAAAGGTTGGGAAACCGATGCAGATTCTGATTACGGTGAGTCTGAAAATGAAGAGAGTGGGTTGAGATTGAAACCGAATTGATTAATACTGTGGAAGACCCAATCAAACTTTCTGAGGATGATATTAATAATGATAATGCCGAGATTCTTGTTGAGGCAGAACAATCAGAAAGTTTGATAGCGGACCACAACGTACAAGAGGTAAGTAATTCATTACAGATTTTTGAAACAGAGAAGGATCACGAAATTCATGATAATTTAGAAGGTTTGCCTAAACCTTTGTTTCTTAATCCTTTTCATATACCTCGTTTTGGCTTGGATTTACGTGCCTCAGAAATACTGATAAATTACTTTGCTTCTAAATATCCATCGTTGGAAGCACTTGATTCTCATTCTGTACAGGTTAGCAAAGAGGAGTCTATAGAAGTTCCCGAGTTCTATGTTCTTTATCCACTCCCGAGTGTAGAAAAGACTAAGTGTGGAGGAAACTTCTATCGAGCAATAACTTCACTATTAATTTCGTGTATTAATATTTTTGTGAAGTTAATATTTGCAATGCAGATTGTTTTATGGGTGGATCCCCAAATTTTCAAATTATTGGTCTATGGGCGACCAGACAGTCGGGCTGAAGACGTTAAACTAAGCGCTAAATGGGAGGCAACCCATTGGTTTTGTATTTCTATCTTTTTATTTTGATTTTTCGTTTCATAACATGTTAGGATTTCCCATCTTGATTTTACATTAGATGATTCAATTTACATTGAGGATAATGTAAAGTTTAAGTGTGGGGGAGTATTTAGGCATATAGATTTTTACGTAGAATTGTTAGGCATACACATATTTGCATGAAAACCTTCAACTTCTAGAGATTTTAGAGTCACTTGGCATACGGCTAGCTAGGTTACATACGGACTTCTACTCGAAACAACTGAACTTAGAAATATTAGAGAACTATATTCGGAGTGCTTAGTTTTTGAGAGGCTAGAGCCGACCAAAATGGACCTAAAATGCCGGTAGGAGAGTACAAGTTAGACTTGTGATCATTCAATACCCATGAGTGAGGCACCATACCTTCAATTATACATTTAGAGTGTTTCATCTACGCTAATTCCGGGTAGAATGATGAGCTACCTAACCTCGCACCAATTTTCAACACTATTTTTGATCTCTTGAGTGCTATTTTTTATCAATCATGAGGGTGTCATCAGAGTTGCTAACTTATTCTTGTAGTTTGTTTTGCAGTTGGCATCGTTCTCTCGACAACGTCCATAGAAACATAACATCATCAACAAGAGGAACATCAAAATTTGAAGGAAAGTTGAAGACCGCCAAGGTGCAAGCGACAATTCAAAGAGAAAAATTAATATTTGAGTAAAGCAACAATACAATTAAACATGTTGAAGACTTACATAAGCGAAAGAAATCGAAAGGTGTGGATTCTATACAGATTTAGAGACGAAACAGAACTCACGGGAAGAGAAAAAAATCACGAATCAAGAAATTGAGAAAAATAGCAAAGGTATCCAGGAGAATAAGCATACTCACGTAAATAAATAAAAAAAAAACGTGAAAAACGTGAAAAAGAGTTGCTGAATATGGAATAAAGAGAAAAAAGAAGAAAATATATTTTTTGCTGACCCAGAGCTATTCATTCTGAGTTACAGTACCCGGAGATATTCATTCTGAGTTACAGTGCTTGAAGTGGTACAGGCCGTGAAGAGAAAAAGAGCTAAAAATCGTCAAGTTTTACGAAGTTCAAGAGTTTATTATCTACAGTTGATACCTAAGACGTTTCTATGGGATGTTGGGAGAGTGGTGCTGATTGTCGACCGGGTGAGAAGGTAAGTAACAATTCCCATCTTCGCATAATGGTTGATTTCCTTTCGTAGAGTTCACTAGAAAAATAAAAAGGGGTTCTTTCTTGTCCCACTTCTATGGGATAACATCTTAATATGATTCAGAAGGTTACCTTTCCTAATAAAAAAAAAAAAAAAAAAAAAAACGTGAAAAAAAAACGTGAAAAACCTGAAAAAGAGTTGCTGAATATGGAATAAAGAGAAAAAAGAAGAAAATATATTTTTTGCTGACCCAGAGCTATTCGTTCATGTTCTACTGCTTATACTTTATGATTGATTATGTGTTTATTTGAGTCATGAATTGAATGAGCATGTTTTGATATCTACAACTAAACTAGATATTTCGATCCGGAATTGTCGAAGGACTCTAGTTACAAGTATAGCATATTTGTTAACAATACTTAAAATTCCCATGCAAGTATGTGTGGAAGCTTGACCTAGGTTGAATCCGAGTTGCGCGATGCATCGGGTTACTTAGAATAACCTCAACTCACAAAGACCATTGCTTTCATTGGGTTGAACTTGGTGTTTACATCAAGTTATCCGGTGTTAAGAATTCGGAGAGCGGCGCGATACCCTCTCCGATGATATTAGGAGTTTTGCCGAAGTAGCCCTGCGATAGGATGCTTTAGGGTTATTGGTATTATTAATGCATGAATGTTGAGTATGCTTTGATTGATAACATGTTAGATAACGGACGACGAAATCTCTAACCAATGCTTTTTCTCCCTGTTACACGTTTCTATTAACTTGCGTACGTGACTGAAATAAATATAAATTGCTGCCTCCTTGTGGGAACGAACTTGTTCTTATCCCTGTACTTAAATCTATTTTAGAGAGTAAGAACTTGAATATTTTGGTTGATTACGACACGAATTTTTTTTGGCAATTCCCTAGCTTTTTTGCGTCCCAAGGCCCTCGATTCTTTGGTAGAAGGCCTACCTTTTCTCTTCCCTCTAATTGGTTCCTTGACAGCGTACCTTGTGTGCGGAAACACGAAGTAACTCAACTTAGTCAACCAAATTTTCCTTTGCGCCTGATTTAATGTTTCGTATTTCTTGGCTAGAGCCTTTCCAACGCGGGTGTCGGCAACGATGCACCAAAATCTTGCTCGGCGATGGGTTCATCGAAAGATAATTGTTGCCAAAACAGATCAATATCTTGAATTGGGATCACACCGTCTTCTTCGTACTTGGGCATCATATGCCGACAGGGAAGTCCCAAACTTGACATGTTAGGAAAAACACACTCTTCTTCTCCGTGTAAGTTTCCCAACCTATAGTGCTTTACTTCGTACATTATCTTCTCAATCGCACAATGCGACACCTTATAAGAAATATTTTGGAGCAATGGTTCGTCTTTATAGCTGACGTGTTTTCTAGAAAGGTTGTTTTCAAAAGATTCCTTAACTCTATCAAGGTCACGGAGAAAATAATCGTGCATCGCTTCGAAGACCGTAACAAACCCACCATCACAATTATGAAGCTTCTTCTTCATTCTGTTGTGAGATGACTCCACGGTACTTGTAGCTTGGTTGTCAAAGTGCCTATATTGGTTTTTGAACGCCGCTACAAACTTCTCTTTGTGCGGACTCAACCAATAGTCCATCAAATAGTTCCCAACTCTTGGATAATTACTCCAATGCAAGCATAACATATTAACATTTTCTTCATAATCTTCCTTGGTGATAGACCATGTCAAAGCGTCCCATTCACTTTGGAAACTAGCCCATTTTAGTTCCGCCAACTTGTCGTCCTCCTCAAATTTTTCTTTGGACGTTTCTTGTTCAGCATCCGGTAATTTCTTAATTCTGTCCATCTCACTTTTCTTTGTTGGCCGAATAATCGTTTTGCACTTGGTTTGAATATTGTTCCACAAGTGGAACGTGCAAAGAAGATGATGAGCATCTGGGAATACCCTTGCAATGGCATTCATCAAGCCTTTTTCTTTGTCGGTGATAATTACCTTAGGGGTATATCCTTCAACGTAGAATAATTTAATTTGTTCCAATGCCCATACATAGCTTTCTTCGAGCTCGTTTCTCAAGAAGCAAAAGGCAACACTAAACGGGGACTTGGTAGAAGTTTGGCCTACAACATTCAAAACCGGGAGCTCATACTTGTTAGTTTTGTACGTGTAATCCATCATAAGCACTTGATGGGAGCACCGTGCTAACTTTATAAACTCGGGATGAGCCAATATAATATGCTTAATTTCTTTATTCTCATCTTCTTCGTGAAGCATGGTGTAGTTTTTCGTCTCCCCCAAGTACAAAAGTTGTTGGATCGGGTCCCTTTCTTCCCATTTCTCACGCTTCAACTTGGATTTGGCGTTGTATATTGTCTCCAACGTAGAAATATTATTTGAGTTTATTTTCTTCAAGTGCCCGAGTATATCACTGGGTTTCAAACGCTTATCCGTCATATCTACGATGAGCTTTTCTTCCTCGGTGAGCGTGCCGTAGAAGGATGCGTCAACAAAGTCTCTGGTGGTAGATGGTTGTGACGACCGCATACAACTGTAGACAAGAACCACTTATTCTCGTTGTTGGTACGAAATTGAAGCTTGAAAGGACATCCCGTCTTCTTAGTGAAAGTTTTTCGCTTGATCTTCGTCTTTGGTACATACTCAGTACCCTTCTTCGCATGTCTTGTGTATTGTCCACTACACTCACAAACCATTTGAAAGCGGTTGTGTTTTTGTTGGTTGTTACAAACAATCACACACATGATGAGTTTCCCATGTTCTCTAGCCCATTTCTTTGCATCATCTTTTTTATCCCATGTCTACATGGTCCAAGAACAGAAAGTTAGGAGAAAAAAAATGGCATTAGCTATATTTTCGAAAGGGATTAACAACTTATCTATAACCTACCAGGTCGTTCAAATAGTGATCCGTAGTATCTTTTGTTTCAATATCATTTGAAGGAGGCTGATCATACATTGGTTGAGGGACAACCGCGAGCTGAACAAAAAAGATCAGGCATTTCGCAACAAAACACTAAAACCAATAAGTTTACGGTTGGGTTAGAAGCGGCAAACCCAACCGTAGAAGCGTCAGACCCAACCGTAATACAACAAAAAAATGTCAAACAATTTTACGGTTGGGTTAAAGAGTCAAACCCAACCGTAACTAGTGCAATAAATACCCATGCACATAATGAGTTACGGTCGGGTTTGTGGTAAATACACAACTGTGAAAGTGTACTTTTCCTCCATCAAATGTACAGTTACGGTTGGGTTTCTGAAGACAACCCAACCGTAAACATGGCGGAGTCACAAACAAAACTCACTATTATGTACCTCATTTCATCAAATATCAGCAGAAAATGACAAAGAGTTTAAGTTAGAGGTATACCTGACTACTCTCAGTAGTTGAATCTTCACTTTGACGACTACTTTCTTCATTTGGTTGAGTTTCAGCATCACAACTTTCACTTAAAACCTCTCTACCATCCAAATAATCATACATAGTTGGGTCTCCCTCAATGGGTATGTAGAATTTAGTTTGGCAATCATACAAGGATTCACCCTCCACAAATTTGCCACTAGAATCACTCATTTTGGGTTTTTCAAAATTTTGGGTTAAAACTCTCTTATATTTCTTCTACTTTTCCTACAAAAAAAACAAACAAATACAAGACTGATTTATGCAAAAAAATGAAGGATATAGGAGATGAAGATGATCATTTACGGTTGGGTTCGATGACTCATCCCAACCGTAACTACATTTCCACTAAAAAAAACTCATATTTACGGTTGGGTACGATTATTAAACCCAACCGTAATATAATTTGCACTAAAACCACATATTTTTTACGGTTGGGTTTCATTACAAAACCCAACCGTAAAAGCGTATGCACTAAAACTAACACTAGTAAGGTTGGGTTCTAAGCCAAAACCCAACCGTAATATTATTTGCACTAAAACCACATATTTGTTACGGTTTGGTTTCATTACAAAACCCAACCGTAAAAGCGTATGCACTAAAACTAACACTAGAATTTACGGTT
>JAJJMC010016105.1:2007320-2048607 GCA_023531435.1 Papaver californicum
CTATATGATGAAATATGCACTAAAACTAACACTAGAACTTACGGTTGAGTTCTGTCTACTGGATTCTCAAAACTGTCAGAATTTGTGTCTCCTTAAAGTAGACAATTCCAACGGATTTTTTATTTGAAAATCTAGCAGTTGGGTATTTTTTCGCTATAAAAAGAAACCTTTCCTTGTCACTTTCTCATTATTCTCTATCCCTTTCGTTCTCATTATAATTCTAGACTTTCCAACTCATTCTCACCATACCCTTTCAACCACTAAAAATGGTAACTACATACACGAATGATGAAGATGTTGCAATTGTTCGAGCGTGGCATACGATGGTAGAGCATGCTTACGATAGAGCCTTCTATAACAACAATGGCAACGTCGTTTCACAAGAAGATTGGCATGAGGATCAAGATACTGATCCTTGGTGGAAGCGTGTGTTTCGAATGTTTGCGGCATTAGAGGGGAATGAAAATCATAGGACGTGGAGAGCCATCAAGAGACGGTTTGAGGCGTTGTATCAACAAATGAACAACTTAAAACTGGAAATGCAAATGAGATTCGAAGCATATCCCGACGAGAACGATGTGGAAAGAGTAAGTTTGTCGATTAATAAATCGTTCATTAAAAAGAGATTTCAAAAATTCAAACTTATAATTGATTTTTTTTTTCAACATGTGTTGGCTATGGAGCAATATAGAATCAAACATGGGGAGGAGTTCAAGCATACAGATTGTTATCGTATTATGGAAACAAGTCGGGTGCTTGATTATCGCCATTATCTTTAAGTGTTTAAGTGTAATCATCCAATGATCTATTATATTTCGTTACCTTTGTTTTTTCCTTTAATGTACTACTTTAAATCTATTACAATAGAATGAATAAGTTAAAAAGGTGTGTTTTAAACCCAATTTGGAGTATATTGAAAATCAAAAAAAAAAGTTAACAGGAGCATTTATGGTTGGGTTTGGACTCAAACTCAACCGTAAATCATGCTGAAATGCTTAGTGAAAGTTTTACGGTTGGGTCCGATTACTAAGCCCAACCGTAAAATAATTTGTACAAACACCACAACTTGTTTACGGTTGGGTTTCAAGGCAAAACCCAACCGTAACTATATGATGAAATATGCACTAAAACTAACACTAGAACATATGGTTGGGTTCTAACTCGGAACCCAACCGTAAGTTCTATTGGATAACTTAAATTTGGATTCTCTAATTTGTGTGTTTTTCGTTTTTTCTTTGTTTGAATGACCCAATTTACCTTCAATCTAGTTAAAATGATTGAATAATTTCAAAATTTTGAATTTAAAACTCAAATTTGACCTAAAAAATAAATGCTCAAAAGAATGTGTTACAGTTGGGTTTTAAGGCAAAACCCAACCGTAACTCTGTGTTGAAATTGTAACAAAAATTAACAGAATATGTTACGGTTGGGTTATAAGCCAAACCCAACCGTAAATTCTACTGGATAACACAAATTTGGATTATCTAATTTGTGTATTTTTCGGTTTTTCTTTGTTTGAGTGACCCAATTTACCTTCAATCTAGTTAAAATGATTGAAGTAATTCAAAATTTTGATTTTAAAACTCAAATTTGACCAAAAAAATCAATGCTCAAAAGGATGTGTTACGGTTGGGTTTTGCCTTAAAACCCAACCGTAACTATGGAAAAAAATGGTGTTCATCATTTTTCTTCTACTTACGGTTGGTTCTGGTTGAAAACCCAATCGTAACTATTGGAAAAATGGTGTTCTTCATTTTCTTCTACTTACGGTTGGGTCTGGTTGAAAACCCCACCATATATCTGGGGTGTTCTTGGTGTTACGGTTGGGTTCGACATGAAACCCAACCGTAAATTTCTCTGAACAATAAAAAATCAATCTTTCAAATCGTGATTTCATCAAATTTGAGCCATAAAAAGATCAAGAGTTTAAGTTAAAGGTATACTCAATGCTACTATGGTTTATTGAATCAAAATCTAGGGTTTAAAAAAAACGACAAAATTTTCTTAAATTTCATCTAGTTTTTCTTCCCACCAAACACAAATTCAAAAAAAATAAATTCAAATCATTTGATTAAATAAAAGATTATGTTTAATTAATCATGATTAGCTTAATTTATTAATTAATTAATGTAATTAAGATTAACTAATCAGGGGTGGTTTAGGCATTGTGAAAATATTATGGATAAGGAGTTTTTGAGTTTTACTTCAAAATATCTCTATTTTGTCTTATTAGAGAAGCCCCTCTAGGATTTTGGAGCCCCTATATTAACTTTCTATTTTAAACTAGATTTCTTCACATCTTGGAATGCTCCTTGGTACTCCAAACGGTCGAGGAGATGAGATTCCTGACCTTTCGTACTAGCACAAAAATTTCTCATCCCAAAACAACATGAAAGAGTTCGATCCAGGGTCAGGCCGTCTATTCCTGCCATTGCTAAGTGGCCCATTTGGAAATATCTGTAACATATTGTGTTCTACTTCAATGTTCGTAGCAAAAGTAACGGGTGGAAGCACTTTTAAAGAGGGATTCTGTTTATATCTTTAAACAAATGCTTCATAGAAACATACTCACCTGGAGGCAATCCGAGAATAAACTCCGACCCTCTCGAACCCTAAGCGCGAGTCATAACACTAGACCAATAGCCCTCTGATATACACCAAATAGAAAATTAAAAACCTTTCGTGAAAAAGTAATATATAGTTAGTAGATTGAAACAAGTTAAACAACCTGATATAAAAAACTGGCTAAAATAAGGTCTATTCCAATTATTTAGAACTTACTAAATTTTGTGCCCACCTAAATGAGTGGATAAAGAATGTCTAAAAAACGTGAAACTACAAAATTACTTTTTATTAAAACCTAATACTCTAACCTATTTTTATTTTTATCACAAATTATATCTTTATCTACTGATTTCTCTTTTCTTCATATTTTTTTCATTTTCAAACTAAAACTTCGTCAATTCAAAAAACGATTAATCGTTTTTTTTTCTTCTATATAACGAAATGACAAAACGAGTAAAGCATCCTAGTGAAAGTACTCAACCTAGTGGAAGTGATCTAGAAATTGTGAAAATGATTCGAAATAAACAATCGAAGAAGAAAACGGTTATGGAAGACGAAAAACTCTGAGCAGAATACAAACAAAACAAATGGCTTAAATCAAATATTTTTCTATCAACCCATTCCTCTTAATTACTCCCTTCGTTTCTAAATGATGGGCTTGTTTGGTTTAGCACAAAGATTAAGAAAACCAATCATTGCAATCATTTTTTCATTTTTTTTACTAATTTGTCCTTCTTGTTTTAGATGGTCCTCTCCATTAGATATTAGATAAAAAGATGAGAGATAAGTAGTCCCTCCATAGGTAAATTAGTAAATCAATAACATATGACTTTCCATAAATGGAAACAAGCCTATCTTTTTGACATACCCATTTATGAAAACCTTGCATATCTTTTAGAAACGGAGGGAGTAGATTTTATCAACATGCATACACTCAAAAAATTAAAAAATTTGAAATCTAGGTTTTATGTGTTTTAACAAGAATCGGTCGATGTTCATGGTCACATCGACTGATTCTTATGTTAATCGGTCGATGTTCAGCCCACATCGACCAATTGTTGTTGATGGTCTTCGTGGTTGAAGAGCATCAAGCCAGAATCGGACGATGTGGGCATTCATATCAACTGATTCTGGTTTGAATGAAATGCATATTTTTTTGTGGTTTTCTTTTTTTGCTACAATCGGTTGATGTGAATGTCTACATCGACCGATTATAAAGTATGTCATTTCTTAATTATCAATCCCATAATCGTTCAATCTAAATGGTTATATTGACAGATTGTATGTGGATAAAATGCCCAAATTGTTGGAGGCTTTTTAGCCTAGAATCAGTTGATATGAGCACCTTTATTGACCGGTTATGTAATGTAAATTGCTAGGAAGCGGTGGATGTAGATGTATCGATGGCCAATAGTAATCTTGGAATTTATAAATTTACCTGAATTTGATTGTTGTTTATCGTATATTCTCATATTCTTTAGGGAAAAGGGAAAGCAAAAGCAAACAGAAAAAAGATTGAAGAACAAACATGATCTTGCTTTTCCTCCGAGTTTAGGACCTCGTCGAGAGGGCGATATGAATTTGGGGGTTAAACACCGTAGGGGTCTTCATCAACGAACCAACTCAAGTGGAGCACCAAAGAAAAGAAAAATCTGATGCAAAAACTGATACAGATCAAAGTGAACTTCAATCGAAGATTAAAGCAGATAAGAATATCCTTGGATAATCTTAATTATATATTCTTAAATCACAAGAATTGGTTAACATACAACTTGCTTGTACTTCAAATTATAAAGATACCACGGGACCTCGTCTAGTTTGAATACGCAATATAATGCGAAAATATAATGCGGAAATTGAAAGTAAAGTAAAGCACATTCCAAAATTTTTGTTAACGTGGAAAACTGCAAAACAAAAATACCACGGGACCTCGTCTAGTTTGAATACGCATTGTATTAAGCCGTTACAAACACTAAAATACTATAAGACTTCGGTTTGAAATGTAGTTGAAATATAATAAATCCTCTGAGCTACTCTGCTGCAGTGTGCCCTTACATCTCTTAATTCTCACAAGACCCTACACACGTGATTCGCCTAGATGATGTTATTTCCATCCCTAGAGTTGTTCCATATCCCGTAATAAAGACTAGCGCTACCCTACTTTCAAGAGGACACCTGGTGATTTTCTTTCCGATTCAAGATCAAGGATACAAAAATCGATTCGTTGAATTTTAATGAACCTGAATCGCAAGACTAGTGTTTATTCTCTTTAAAACTTATAGAGACACATAATCTTCTATTTACACAATAATCACAATCTAAACTTAATCTAAGATGTATTCTTTTGAAAAACTCACAAACAACATTTCAAAAGCTAAGAGTTATACTCAATCACGTTTGTAGTTTCCAATCAAATATGGATTTGATCTATAATTTTTGGATGATTTTATATCATAAGAAAAAAATCTGGTAGAATAGACAATAATTATACACGTCACAAATATATATACATGTTAAAATTATTTTTCTTCAAGATAGGTGAGTGTGTGCTTCACGAATCCCAAGTGAAGTATTTCAAAGTCGAACCTTAGATCTCGAAGCTCTTTAGATGACAAACTCTGCATCAAGATATATTATAAAGATTGAGTTTTCTGTGTTGTTGATATTTCCAATTTGTAGTAATCAATCAAGGATGGGTTGCTTAGGATATAAGCAATGAATTTCTTACAACCCAAGTTAATTCTCAATTTCTAAATCAAAGTCGTTTCCTAAGATACAAAAAATTGTTTCTTTGGTAAGAACTTGACTTCTATTGAGGTTCTTTCCATGGTTTGAAGTTGTAGACAATTGTTAGCTCAAGTGAATTCTATAAAAAGAAATACTACCAAAGGTAACTTTAAACTCTCAAGAAAAGAACTAGACTTTCCAACCAAAGGAATTAGCTAAGAAATAATAATCCGTAAGTATATGGAAAGTTCACCTTGAATAATCAAAGAAGAATGAGTAAGCCCAAAGATATAGAGTTATCGGTTAGCTCATTAACCTTTTAGGTCCATGAACTCACTTTTGAGTTTTTTTGGAATAATAAAAGACAGGAAATAGAACTCATAAGCTTTATAGGTTCGCGAACTCAAGGAATTAGGTTTGCAAACTCAAATGCTCAAAATTCTACATGAGAATTTTCTTGTACTAGGTTCGTGAACTCAAATGATATTAAAGCTCATGAGAAGTTTTTCTTCTACAGGTCCACGAACTCAAAATTCAAAAGTTTTAGATAAAGTTATCTTTTAATAGGTTTGCGAACTTACCGTATTATGTTCACGAATTCTAGTGACTTATTAACCTTATTTTTGAGTTCTACAAGCTTATAGGTTCACAAACTCAATTCTTAGGTTCGTGATCTCAAGTGATTGAAAATCATTAGTAGGAAACTACCAAAACAAAACCTTACAAACTCTATAATGAATTCACAATCCTTGAGACTTTCATAAATACTTGTGCTTTTCTCTCAAGCTTAATTTCGAGTTCTAGACAAGCAATTTCTTGGAATTCGAAATATCACTAGACTTAGCAGAAGCTAATCCCTAACAATATCTTTTTTGATTAAGATCATTTACTAAAGTCCCCAACTTTTGTATAGATAGATGGAAACGAGTTGAAAAAATGAAATTTTAGTCTTTGTTACATACCTCGATGAAGTTTTCAAATTGATGTCTTCGTATGATTTTCATTTCTTCATCCTCCTTGAGTAACTCGGATAATCCTAAGACTCTACTACCTATTTTATTCCAAACTGAAGCTGAATTTAGTAGGCCAAATCAAGAAATAGTTTTTGCATGTAAATTTGACAACATACTTTCTATGCCAAGGTTTGTAGATTCAACCGAGCATTCACTCTGATACTCGGGGATTTCACAATCTAGTGATATATCTAATAAATCGTGTAAACTCATTTACCAACGATTTTTATCAACTAGATTACAAAGATCAAGACAAATGTTGCTACAATCCTTGGTTATATTAGCAACCTCTGTAATAAAAGCCACATTAGATGTTTCTTCATCTGATTCAACATTATCAGGTGATTCATCTAGTGTTGCATCTAAAGCTATACTGCTAATTTATTTTTTAAAATTCAGATAATCTTTGGGCTAGTGTCCAAAACCTCTACACTTGTATCACTGTGACTATATTTGTCATCCTCTTCTTGTACGTTTTGGTTCTTGTTAGGAACATGATCATGAGGTTTATTTGATGATGATGGTTATAAATTGATCGCATTGCATAAATAACCACATTACATCCTTTTATTATAATTAATTCTTCATTAAATCTCGGAACATGTTTTTGAAGATTTCATAACATTTTTCGTGCAAGCAAAGTCCAACGGTCCATATATCTTATATGATTTGAGATTTACTCATCTGAAATAGAATGAATGATAAGTTAATATGCCAACCAAAATTTCTTTTAATCATATGATGACATATGGATAGACATCAATATACTCACTTTCTCTTATCTAACACTCCAAGATACCATCTGTTAACCATCTTCAGTACCTTGATATACTCGATCATAATTTATTGGATATCGTTTACGGCTTTCCATTTACGGTGTTTACTAAATCCGTCTATTAAGATCAAAAATCATTTTAACTCTCTTCCAAAACATGAAAATGTTCATTAAGTCATTCTAAAGTGTCACAATATACATTTGATTAAGAGAAACATCTTATTCTACAATGAATACTATTTTTCGGTTAGAAATGGAAAAATAGTTTGAATAGGCATATCATCATTAATATGACCGTGATTTGGACAAGATACACTAGATTCAAATGTCATAACCGTGTCATAATTCTTATAATCACAAGTTTCAAGTTCATCATCACTCTCAAAACACACATATTCATCATCACTATCATCCTCAAATGTTTTCTGGAATGCCAGAACTCTCAATCTCTGTTCTAAACTAAGCGGTCCGTGTTTATAATACTTCTCATATATCATTAGAGGGTCATCCTCAATTACATCAGGTGGACCAAAAACTCCCTTATGCCTCTGTGCCATATGTTCCCGAATTGTCATCTTAGATGACGTCTCCTGAGAAGGAGTCATCATCCGTGAAGGTTATTTCTCTTCCCTTTTGGAACGGTTCCAAAATGCAATAAAAGAAGCCAAATCATCGGGATCCATAATACCAAGCAAAATTTACCCAATAACTCACCTTGCAAAAGATTTGCGAGAATATCAAATATTTACTTACCTCCCGTGTGTATAATTTATAAACAATCACAAGCAAGGCTGACTCAACCAAATCACCTATTGAATCTAGAAAACAAAAAGCATGATGGATCCACTTAGATTGTTTCTAGACCAACTTCTATTCTTTCGAAAGGAAACTAGTTACAGTTCTGGCAAACCTCTCAGAACGATCCGAATTAGATTAAGTCGAAGAGAAACATGATAAGCTCTAAGGAGCTTTGATAACCCTGTCTCTTTGGTAACTTTTCCCTGGGTTACAATGCGGCTCTAATCAAATTAAAATAATCTTCCTGAACTTCGAGTTAGGCTAACAAAGTAACCAATACAGTCCTTTTGAACGAGTTTCATTTAAGCTCGTTACCCTATCAGTCTCTTTCTAGTAAAAATTTTAAGGTTTAGGTTCGCGTTTGGTAACGTGTTCCTAAAGCGGGCAAGAAGGAAACGGTGATGAGATCCGAGTCCTTATCTTATATGGCCAGTTCTTGCCCTTTACTAGAAAAGTAAATCCGTATTCAGGTCCTCAACATATATGCACACGAAGGAATACAGTAAACCCACTTGCAAGGGATTCGTGGGTTGATCGAATCTTACCTCCCGTAACAGACGGGGGATGAACCGTTGAAGTCGACTCAGGCCACTAACACCTGTGTCAGTGTACGAACCCAAGGGGCTGAGACAATATAGTAATTGTCGTCCTTCCATGTGCAGTTTATATTTAATACTACCCTTCCGTAGGGATTAAAAATAATAATAATGTCCGTAATGTCCAACACTAAAAGAAAATTATAAAAATAATCAAAAATTTCCTAATACAGTTTTCTAAATTAAATTAACTAATAGAAATCCTAAAAAGTAAAAATTAACTATTTTTCTTCTTCTACGTTCGTGCAGCTTTAACTTTACTCCAAGTCTTTTAATTACCAAAATCTTTGGCTCAATTTCTTTTCGTTTCCGTTCCCAAAACCTGTGGCAGAAGATAAATACCAAAAAGCGTAAAATCGAACAAAATAATAAAAACCTAAAAAAAAAAAATCTAATTGAAAAACAACTCCCCGTCAGCGGCGCCAAAACTTGATGCGTCGGAAAACCGATTTTGTTTTACCGCAAGCGCACAGTGTCGAAAGATGTAGACAAAAGCAAATACGGTTCGTTCCCACGAGGAGTTTGTGTTAAAATATTTTTTTAGGTTTTATTTATAAAGAATTAAATTAAAAAGTGAATTAAAACTACTTAGTAAATTTTGAAAACAGTAATAGGAAAACGTTAAGGTTCCGGGAATCCGTTGTAGATTAGGGTTTAATTGCGTTCGTCACATAGGGTCTCGATTTCAAAAAGAATTGTTTGTTCTCAACCTAAGGTAGAATTTCGAAGTACTAAGTATACGGGGCATAAAGAGTCAAAGAATATTCATAAAACGATTTCATACAAGGTTTCAACGAGTCCTTCTACTAATCAAACAATGAACTATACGTGGCATAGAACATGAAAAATCATCGAGAATGTAAAACGTTGAGAGAGAGATGAAACTTTAATATTAAGTTCATATAATTGAAAACCTTAGTTTTAAAACACAAAGAAAACCATCTCTACAAGTTCATCCTTTCGCCCTAACAAGGGAATTAGCTCAACATGGCTTTCTCAAAAGCCATGAAAATTAATAAAAAAAAAAAAAACTAACCCTTTAATCATGTTCCCGGCTTCGTCAATTCTGTCTGTACGTCAGCTCTGTCTGTCCAGGTATGTCTCCGGAGCTATCTATTAAAGTGTATTTATAGAGGTTACTACAACCTCTTTTAAGAATCTTAATCGAATTAGGAAAGCACCGACCACCTACTTTCCTTGTGAAACAAGGTTTAATTCTTCCATTCAGCAATCTCCGTCGAATCATCTTGTTCTCTAACTGTGTCCCATTCAAACTCAATTCTTCTCCCTGCCTTGCCGCTCAAGTCTCGAACTCATCACAACCCTCAGTTCACAGTTTCAAACCAATCCCATCTGCTCATTATCATCGAGACATTATAGTTGCCAGCACCACCTAACCATTACTGATGCCACTCGAGCTCTCTATATTCAACCGCCACAAAAGCATCGACCATACTGCCGAGCTCTCAGCCTACACCATTGATCCAACTCGAGTTTCATCTTGATTTCAGCTATCACCATTGAACTGCCATTATCATCTTCACATCACAGATCATAGTCCTCTTCTCTCGATATCATCACGTCCAGTCAACAGCTATTATTATCACTGCCATCTTCTTTACAAAACTATTCATGATTCATCAACTACCATTGTTACCGAGCATCCAACATCATCTCAAACATATCTTCTCCGCCATTCATAGACCATATCCACTATTACATACTTCAACCAACACGTCATTCAGCCTCACTGGACAACAGTCATCACCATCATAGACTCCCATGTTCGCTGTTTGAAGAAGAGAAAGAAGGTGGCGCCCCAAATAATTCTTCCGGCGCCTTAAGCTTAATTTGAATCTTGGAAGCCATGAGTAGAATGGCTGGTGCCTTTAGCACGATTCAAAACATGTATGCCCTTATCATATGAAAAAGTGCCAATAGCCGTTTCCCTTGAAATGACCATTTTTCCCTTAGTTCTTGTTTCGCTCATAACTTTCTCATACGAAGTCAGAATGACCTCGTTCTTTCGCCGTTGGCTTCGTAACTCAATTTCTACAAAATAGAGGGTAGAAATCCTGGACTAGACTGAGTCCACTGGGTCTTTAGCATTTCTTCTCTTGTAAAGCTCCATTTCACTTGTTTCAGGGACGTAACCTAATAAAACACATAAACTAGAAAAGTATTAATAACACACGGTAATTCACACAAAATATAGCAAATAAGTATAATGAAATGATACCTAAAATGTATAAATTATGCACTTATCAAATTCCTCCACACTTGCCTTTTGCTAGTCCTCGAGCAAACTACAAATCGAAACTAATCTAAAAAACAACAACTCCCTTTCGTAGAGGAAACGGTTACACTTAGCATGTGTAACAAGCCTTTAAACCCCTAGGTGTCCCTAGTGGACGAGTTATAGTCTCGTGAGGGTTTACAAGAGATTTACCCGCAAAACCTATTCCAACTTCTAAGTATTCCAAAGCACCTGCATGAAAGAGCTACGAAGACATAAAGTTTCTGAACACTAACAATAGATGTTAGAAGTATAAAGAACATTATTCTCATGCTTAACCCTTGAGTTAGGAGAAAACCACCATATGAAAGGATCCAGGTTCGAGAGTGACTGAATATTCCTGCCTCACCAATAGGATTTTATGAATTTGACACTCAAAGGACGCACTTTATGGTTCACACATGTGTGCAGGCAGGAATGAAGATAGAAATCCTACACACGTTGAATGGTAGGAAGGAAAGGTAACCTTCCAAATCATATGGAGATATTATCCCATAGAAAGTGGGGCGAAAAAGAACCCCTTTTTATTTTTCTAGTGACCTCTAATAACGGAAATCAACCACTATACAAGGATGGGAATGCTTAGTTACCTATCTCATCCGATCGGCAATCAACACCACTCTCACAGCATCCAATAGAAACGTCTTCGGTCTTCAAATGTAGATGATGAACTCTTGAACTTCGTAGAACCTTGAATTTATAACCCATTTCCTCCATTTCTTGTTATTAGAAACTTCTCTATAGATTTCTTCTTCCCCACGGCCTTATTGAAAGAATACAAAAGAAAATATACACTAAAGCAATGATAATCGTTTTTTTTTTTTGTTTGTTTTTTACAATATAAACTGAAAATAAATGATGAAATTACTACGACCGGGGATAAAGACTTTACCACTTGATTCTGAACTTCACTAACTCACATCTTTTGATTTCTTTCGCTTTTGTACATAAGTATTTAACATGTTAATTATATTGTTACTTTACTTGAATATGAAATTTTCTCTTTCTTAAACGGTTGCTTTTAAACCTTGACTGTCTTCAAATTTTCTTTAAATTTTTGATGTTCTGCTTGTTGATAATATGTTTTTATGGACCTGTTATTGTCGAGAGAATGGTGTCAACTGCAAACAAGACTACAAGATAGAGTTAGCAATTCTGATGGCACCCTCATGATTGATAGAAATAGCACTCAAGAGATCAAAAAGTAGTGCTGAAATTGGTGCGAGGTTAGGTAGCTCATCATTCTACCCGGAATTTGCGCAGATGAAACACTCTAAACGGACAATTTAAGGTTTGGTGCCTCACTCATGGGTATTGAATGATCAACAATTCTAATAATGTATTCTCTACCGGCAGTTTAAGTCCATTTTTGTCAGCTCTAGCCTCTCAACAACTAAGCACTCCGAATATAGTTCTATAAACGTAGCAAGAAGTATACTAAGTGACTCTAAAATATGTAAAAGTTGGAGGTTTTCATGCAAATAATTTCGAAAAAGTTGAAAATTTTCTACCTAAAAAGTGTATACTTAAGAACTCTATATGCTTACAGTCCCCCACACTTAAACTTTACATTGTCCTCAATGTAAACTAACTCATCCAATGTAAACTCAAGATGGGAAATCCTAAAATGGCATAAAACAAGCAATCAAAAACTAAAAAGATAAGGTGAAGAAAACAAATCTGATGGGTTGACTCCCATGAAGCAAATGATAGTATCATATATCAATAGCCGGAACAACTGTGGGTCATCTAGATCAAATAGTGCTATCACCAATAAAAGGAAACTGCAACAAGCCAATAAAAAGAACAAACCGAGCACACCCTTATCTAGTTTTCTGTTTAAGACAACTACTTCTAGCTGTGGTTCAGGTTCAGGCTCTATAAAAGGATCTAAATAAAATATTTTCATGGGCTGGATTTCCTCGTAGGCAGGATCAACAGGGTAAGGTTCTAGAGTCTGGAATAACTCAAGTAAGAACTTAGAAGCACATAATAATAACCTGAATAATTGTGGATCCTCAAAGTTAATCTGATTTGACTCACACAGTTGATTACTATGAAAATTGTCATTCTTAAGCAATTGTGTCGATTTTAGTCTCCTAAAGTAATCAGGTTTAGTCTCAAAACTTAATAACTGACACATTTGAAATTCATACGTTCCCACATATGGAAGAAAATATTTTGGTGGGAAAACAAAGTCAATCTTGGTATTATCACCTAGGTAAACCACATCGACCAGAGGATGGGTTTCTAACAACTGAACTTCTTTCTGGATATTAGGTTCAGGAAGTATAGTTTGAAGATGATCTTGCAAAATAGTAGAGGTGCATATGTCAAGTCCCAAGTTAGGGACCTCTTTAAGAATCAAAGGTAAGGCACATGGAGAATGATAATCACCCCCACACTTAGAATCTTGGGTGTCTCTAGATAGACTAGTCACTATTTTTCTACTTTCTAGATCGTCAGGCGATGGTTTAAGGGTCAAGGTCAGGGCTTTCTCGACAGATGGAATGAGTCGAGATTCTGGTAGGACTAAAAATTCAATTCCAGGCTTCCATTTATTAGTGTCTAACAGTGGTGTGGAGTCTAATAAGGCGTTGACTTCACAAATAACACTTTCATCATCAAAATCATGCCCAAAGTGCGTTAAACAAGCCTCTAATAGATCATCTATATGGTTCTGCAAGTGAGTTTCATGGACTATCTCATCAATTATGCAAACAGTTTCATGATTAATTGGATCGTTATTATCCTCTTCTAAGTGACCAATAGGAATCTCAGAATTTATATGATTATAAGGTATATCAGTTTGCACACATACTGCCTCTGAGTTATTAAACTCGACAATAGTATCCCCTGTATAAACAGGTTCTTCTAAATCATCATCATCATATGAATAAATAGGGTTTCTAATCCAAACCACATCCTTTTGAATAGGCATATCATCATTAATATGATCGTGATTTGGACAAGATACACTAGATTCAAATGTCATAACAGTGTCATCATTCTTATAATCACAACTGTCAAGTTCATCATCACTCTCAAAACACACATATTCATCATCACTATCATCCTCAAATGTTTTCTGGAATGCCAGAACTCTCAATCTTTGTTCTAAACTAAGCGGTGCGTGTTTATAATACTTCTCATATATCCTTAGAGGGTCATCCTCAATTACATCAGGTGGACCAAAACTCCCTTATGAAAACTTTTCCTTGGGTTACAGGGCGGCTCTAATCAACTTAAAATAATCTTCTGGTACTTCGAGTTAGGCTAACAAAGTAACCAATACAGTCCTTTTGAACGAGTTTCCTTTAAGCTCGTTACCCTATCAGTCTCTTTTTAGTCAAAATTTTAAGGTTTAGGTTCGCGTTTGGTAACATGTTCCTAAAGCGGGCAAGAAGGAAACGGTGATGAAATCCGAGTCCTTACCTTATATGGCCAGTTCTTGCCCTTTACTAGAAAAGTAAATCCGTATTCAGGTCCTCAACATATATGCACACGAAGGAATACAGTAAACCCACTTACAAGGGATTCGTGGGTTGATCGAATCTTACCTCCCGTAACAGACGGGGGATGAACCGTTGAAGTCGACTCAGGCCACTGACTCCTGTGTCAGTGTAAGAACCCAAGGGGCCGAGACAATATAGTAATTGTTGTCCTTCCCTGTGCAGTTTATATTAAATACTACCCTTCCGTAGGGTTTAAAAATAATAATAATGTCCGTAATGTCTAAAACTAAAAGAAAATTATAAAAATAATCAAAAATTTCCTAATACAGTTTTCTAAATTAAATTAACTAATAAAAATCCTAAAAAGTAAAAATTAACTATTTTTCTTCTTCTACGTTCGTTCAACTTTAACTTTACTCCAAGTCTTTTAATTACCAAAATCTTTGGCTCAATTTCTTTTCGTTTCCGTTCCCAAAACCTGCAGCAGAAGATAAATACCAAAAAGCGTAAAATCGAACAAAATAATAAAAATCTAAAAAAAAAAAAAAATCTAATTGAAAAACAACTCCCCGGCAGCGGCGCCAAAACTTGATGCGTCGGAAAACCGACTTTGTTTTACCGCAAGCACACAGTGTCGAAAGATGTAGACAAAAGCAAATACGGTTCGTTCCCACGAGGAGTTTGTGTTAAAATATTTTTTTTAGGTTTTATTTATAAAGAATTAAATTAAAAAGTGAATTAAAACTACTTAGTAAATTTTGAAAACAGTAATAGGAAAACGTTAAGGTTCCGGGAATCCGTTGTAGATTAGGTTTAATTGCGTTCGTCACATAGGGTCTCGATTTCAAAAAGAATTGTTTGTTCTCAACCTAAGGTAGAATTTCGAAGTACTAAGTATACGGGGCATAAAGAGTCAAAGAATATTCATAAAACGATTTCATACAAGATTTTAACGAGTCCTTCTACTAATCAAACAATGAAATATACGTGGCATAGAACATGAAAAATCATCGAGAAGGTAAAACGTTGAGAGAGAGACGAAACATTAATATTAAGTTCATATAATTGAAAACCTTAGTTTTAAAACACAAAGAAAACCATCTCTACAAGTTCATCCTTTCGCCCTAACAAGGGAATTAGCTCAACATGGCTTTCTCAAAAGCCATGAAAATTAATAAAAAAAACAAACTAACCCTTTAATCATGTTCCCGGCTTCGTCAATTCTGTCTGTACGTGAGCTCTGTCTGTCCAGGTATGTCTCCGGAGCTATCTATTAAAGTGTATTTATAGAGGTTACTACAACCTCTTTTAAGAATCCTAATCGAATTAGGAAAGCACCGACCACCTACTTTCCTTGTGAAACAAGGTTTAATTCTTCCATTCAGCAATCTCTTTCGAATCCTCTTGTTCTCTAACCGTGTCCCATTCAAACTCAATTCTTCTCCCTGCCTTGCCGCTCAAGTCTCAAACTCATCACAACCCTCAGTTCACAGTTTCAAACCAATCCCATCTGCTCATTATCATCGAGACGTTATAGTTGCCATCACCACCTAACCATTACTGCTGCCACTCGAGCTCTCTATATTCAACCGCCACAAAAGCATCGACTATACTGCAGAGCTCTCAGCCTACACCATTGATCCAACTCGAGTTTCATCTTGCTTTCAGCTATCACCATTGAACTGCCATTATCATCTTCACATCACAGATCATAGTCCTCTTCTCTCGAGATCATCACGTCCAGTCAACAACTATTATTATCACTTCCATCTTTTCTACAAAACCATTCATGATTCATCAACTACCATTGTTACCGAGCATCCAACATCATCTCAAACATATCTTCTCCGCCATTCATAGACGATATCCACCATTACATACTTCAACCATCGCGTCATTCAGCCTCACTGGACAACAGTCATCACCATCATAGACTCCCCTGTTCGCTGTTTGAAGAAGAGAAAGAAGGTGGCGCCCCAAATAATTCTTCCGGCGCCTTAAACATAATTTAAATCTTGGCAGCCCTGAGTAGAATGGCTGGTGCCTTTAGCACGATTCAAAACATGTATGCCCTTATCATATGAAAAAGTGCCAATAGCCGTTTCCCTTGAAATGACCATTTTTCCCTTAGTTCTTGTTTCGCTCATAACTTTCTCATACGAAGTCAGAATGACCTCGTTTTTTCGCCGTTGGCTTCGTAATTCAATTTCTACAAAATAGAGGGTAGAAATCCTGGACTAGACTGAGTTCCACTGGGTCTTTAGCATTTCTTCTCTTGTAAAGCTCCATTTCACTTGTTTCAGAGACGTAACCTAATAAAACACATAAACTAGAAAAGTAATAATAACACACGGTAATTCACACAAAATATAACAAATAAGTATAAGGAAATGATACCTAAAATGTATAAATTATGCACTTATCAGTTTCAAACTCAAATAATTGGTATTATCATCCAAGGTGCAAAGAACTTTACCAATATACTGTAATAGTATCTGCGTGAATAAATATCCAATCAGGGCAGAATTTTAGTTTTCTGCGTACTAAGGCTTCTCCCTGTGCAATGGTGCCTCTAGCATCACCTAGAGAAAAGCTAAGCCATCTACGGGATTTCAGCTATTTTTCCGCCCATAATAGCTTTGAAAAACATCACGAAAGTGCCTGGTCCAACACATGGGATGGTTGATGCTAATCACACGAAATCACAAAACCCAATCTTTTGAAACCTCGTCAAAAGGTGTAATCATCGATAATTTTAGGACAGCTTACCCGTGAAGTAAGCAAACATAACATAACAAAACAGAAATCCTAGTATTTATGTTTAAGCATGATTCAAGATTTTATATATAGCAAGTGTACACTTATACTCGGTGGTCCAATCCAAAACCTGACCTATTTAAAACTGAAAACAACACCAAAAGTAAAAAAAAAAAGTATAGAAGTGTCTCATCTTTTGGTTCTCCATTTGCAACAATTACCAAAGTAACGCACCGACAGAATCCTCCTAGTCACACACCACTGGTCCACTCCACTATTGTTGTACTCTCTAGTCTCTACTCTCTACTCAAAAATCGAAATCCCGAAATCTGACGGCAAATAATGAACTAGACCCAGAAGAACTATAGTATAGACTGTATAGTAAGAAAGATAGGAAAGATAACTAAAGTCAAGGTTCTGGTCCCACAAAACAGCACATATACAGAAGAATAGTCTAGTTCGGTTCTTCTTCTTCCTCACTCTGTTATAAGAAACGAAAAGAAAAAGAAACAACTCCAAAACTTTTTTCCTTTTTAAAAAATCCATCTTTTTCTAAATCATCATAAGAAGGCCCTTGTTTCTTTTTCATTTTCCAATGAGTGTTTTAATCAACTATTAATCAAAGGTTTCATACTTTAAATTAGAAAATCAAAATGGAACCAGAAGTGGAGAGGAAGAAT
This sequence comes from Papaver californicum, assembly GCA_023531435.1. Lineage (NCBI taxonomy): Eukaryota > Viridiplantae > Streptophyta > Magnoliopsida > Ranunculales > Papaveraceae > Papaver > Papaver californicum. The sequence continues at coordinate 2,024,983 of JAJJMC010016105.1, forward strand.
AAGGAAAACACAGACTTAACTTCAATGGCAGAAGAAGAAGAAGAAGAGGAAGAAAAAGAAGAGAACGATGAAGAAGAAGAATCTTCACCACTTCGATCTAATTTAAGTAAAGCAACAAAACCCCTTTCTTCATTTCCTCCTAAATCACCACAACTACAACCAATACCATCGCTTCAAAACCCTCCTCCCTCGTCTTATGCTACAGGTAAAAGAAAACCCTTTTCTCCTCAAATAAAACCACAAGAAAATTCTTCAAATCAACTGAGACTTCAACCTGAACAAAAGAAACCTTTTTCTCCTTCTCAATCACAATCACCAGAAATTTCTTTAAATCCAATCAAGTTTCATCCTCCTGAACAAAAAAGAGTCTTCTTTCATCCTCCGCTACCTCCTCCTCAACCACCATCGCCAGATATTCCTTCATCTCCATCTCCGTCTCTTCGTGAAGAAAAGAAGAAATCCTTTTCCCCTCCTGCTCCTCTGCATTCTCAACCACCACCCTCAGAAAAACCCCAATCTAAAGCAATGGTATCAGTTGGATGCTCACCCTTACGATCCCCAATTGAACAACATAAATATCAAACACCACCTGAAACTCCACAAGATTCAGTCCCAATACCAAAACCATCTTCACCAGTAATCGTAGTAAATCGATCCATGAGAGAAGAACTTTCAGTTATGACTAAAACTGACAATGGTGTAGACGGAAGTAGACATAGAGAAGACATTGAGAATGATACTGATCGAAGAAAACCAAAAGTTTTATCGTCAATTCTTCGTCGAGAAAGCAAATTACAAAGAGCAAAGAAAACTGCTTTAGGGTTTAGGATTTGTGCGCTTGTGTTCTGTTTGATTTCATTCTCAGTCATGGCTGCTGACAGAACTCAAGGTTGGGCCGGTGATTCCTTCGAACGGTACAAAGAATACAGGTAAATTTCTTCAATTTCATGTTATAGGTTTTCTCGATTTAAATTTTCACAAAATACCCCAAATTAATAATGTCATTCAAATTAGGGTTTCATTAATTTTACCCAATTTTGTGATTTTCATTAGATTCGTTTTGGTTGATTCCTGGGGGAATAATTTATGGCATTGGATTCCTTGATTTAGACTTTTGATTACATCTGTCTATTGTATTATTTTAGTGGAGTGAAATGAAATTGGAAGGCGTATTTAGTTGTTCAATGTGATTGATTTTGTATAAAATTGTTTGCAGGTACTGTTTCTCGGTGAATATAGTAGGATTTGTTTACGCTGGTTTTCAAGCATATGATTTGGCGTATAGTCTGGCTACTGAGAAGCATGTTATTCCTCTCAATTTTGGCTATTATTTTGATTTCTTCATGGATCAGGCAAGTGGAGATTATTATTTCTTAGTTACTGGGCAATATATGTAAGAAATTTTAGTTACTGAATTTTTTCTAGCCTATTGAGTCTGTGGAGGACGGCAGTAGAATTGCCTAAATTTAGTGTAAGTTTCTAATTGCTGGTTATTGAAATAGCAATCACTTGTGTGTTGCTCTGGAGCCGGAACTTATTGAATATATGGTGTACGACAGTATAATTGCCTAGATTTCTAACTAATCACTATTGCGTTTGAAATCACTTGTGTATTGAACTGGATTTGAAGCTAGTGGGAGTTGTTAACTTATGTAACTGGGTACCAGTTGATTCCCCTTGTATAACCCTGAGTTCATGGCAGGTCTACGATTTTGTAGTTCAAACCTTAGATGGCCATACATTATACTATAAACTTCATTAGCTTTCTTCTTACTGTATATTTGTTCAGCTGTCTTCTTGAATCCCTACTTGTTAAAAGGATAATAATACTGCAACTATCGTTGAATAAATGAGTCAAACTTTGAACTTAGTGTCCTTGTTAGTTGTTATATTGTTGGACTTGATTTCTTAGTGTGGCTGTTCAGATTTAAAAAATATGAATTCCATTGATAATGCAGATAATGACATACCTTTTAATATCAGCATCATCATCTGCAGCAACAAGAGTGGATGACTGGGTAACAAATTGGGGGAAGGATGAGTTTACAAAAATGGCAACTGCTTCCATAGGTATGTCGTTCATGGCATTCTTTGCGTTTGCGTTCAGTTCTCTCATTTCCGGTTACAATCTCTGTAATCGCGACAGCTACAACTAATTCCACACAAAGAAGAAAAAAGAACATCATCAATGCCCTCTTAACTAGAGATGGATGAAATTCTTAGAAGTATTGGAGGTGAACTATTTAAATTCTTCAGCTGTTCTATTGTTGCACACAGAGAGATAGAGAAAGCTCACCATAAGAAAAACTTCTCTCCCTTAGTATGTTAAATCGAAATGTGTGTTTTTTGTCTATACACTATGAATACTAGTACATTCTTGCCTTAGAGATTATTAGATCTAGGGTGTGGGTCAGTGTGTATTACTATTCACTCAAATTGTGATATATAGAAAGCCTTTTATATTCAAGTTCATTCGCATCCTATTTGCTTAATTATATTAGCAAATAATGGCAATGTAGTAAAATGGTGGTTTTTTTTTTTATTTTCCTTTTGGTTTTGACAGGATACGTGGGAGTAAGTAGACACTCAAATTGTGATATATAGAAAGCCTTTTATATTCAAGTTCATTCGCATCCTATTTGCTTAATTATATTAGCAAATAATCGCAATGTAGTAAAATGGTGGTTTTTTTTTTTATTTTCCTTTTGGTTTTGACAGGATACGTGGGAGTAAGTAGTCCTCAACCGCACAACAGATTCAAAACAAAAACCAAAAAACCATTCTAGACCCTAAGATACACAGTTCCAGCTTTATCAGCTGTAAGATCTTCTTGAAATCAGGAGAAAATCTTTCAAAAACCGGATTCACAAAACTCTACCTAGGAGGAATGCCTGATTTGATTAGTCTCCCCATAGCAGTGACTAATCCTCACAGAAGTAAACTTGGACAGCAAAGTCTTGATCCTTCTCCACACCTGAATCACACTCCAAGGAGGTTTGGGATCAGAGCTTTTAAGTATAAACACATAGTCATAGAATCTGTAGCACAAATGGATGAATTGAGCTTCAATCTGAATAGCAATCTTCAGATCTAATTCCACCACCTTGAAGCTCGTGAAAAGAAACTGAGATTGGATGACAACCCCCATAGGCTGCAATCGAAGACTCACCCAAAGAATCTTTAATTATTGCTCCAGAACAGCAGACTCATCAGTATTTATCATGACATCATAAGTATGTAACCCCAAGGAGCAAGCCAAGAACAGTGGGTAAGAGTTTTAATCTCAAACTCAAGTTTAATGACATCAATCTCCATCTTGCAATGAAAGCACTGTTAGCTGCATTATTCTCAGTCTTAAGATTCTGAACACTCAGCTTTAACCAAACCTCATGGCAGATGCGATAGCTAACAATTTCCATAGAAGAGTATTTAGAAGCAAACACTGTTGAGTTCCTCTTCCTCCAAATATTGTACACGAAGCTATTAAGAATCAATCTTTTAACAAGAGAGACCAGGCTATTACCTCTGAAGTTTTCGATACACCAAGCCAACTCCTCCTTCCATTCGCTACGAATGTCTCTACAATACCCCATCTTAAGCACAAGGCCTTTCCAGTTCTGAGAAGCAAAATCACACCCATGGAACAAGTGGTTCTCATTTTCCTCAAAATAAGCAATTAGGCCCCACTGCTTCAGTTTGTCCCTAGTGTTCCGTCCAAGTTTGCCCAACATTCGCCAACTTAGATCCTTAAACTGGCTGATAAAATGAGAAGGAAACTTAAACAGTAACAACGCCTTGAGAAGACAAATCGCAGGGGGGTTCTGACTGCTACTTCGGCGATAGATGTATGGCCACTAGAGGAAACATGCAATGGAACTATATAGAATTCAGTCCGTGTGGAACAGGCAGATGCAGAGGGCAAAAGCAAACCAGCACTCAAACAACTAGAGCCTAGAGGAATCATATAGTATAAAATTAGGTAGAGAGGTTGTGCCAAAAGAACACCACATATATGGGTCTTGAGTCAAATCTAGCATTTAACCGACTAGTATCCAGTGTCAATTTCTGTCAGATCGACGTTATAGATATTAAGACAGTTCTTCCATTAGTTCATTTACCTCGCAAGCAGAAGGCAATGTACTGCTTGAGGTTTTCTTATGGGTAGCAAAAAGCTTTGTATGGATAGCGTAAGAGCGTGGTGTGGTAAAGATGATATCTTTCTGTCGGTTCTACTGATAGAGTAGCAAACTTAAATATATGTGATAGTCATGTTTCTACGGTTGAGATAAGAAAGAGAGGAGATGCCTGCTAGTTGAACGGGTTTTACGATGATACTGTCTGTCCGTGCAATAGCGTTTGGCAATGAACATCTTCACAACTCACCCGCTACGGATGACTCCGAATCACCTGTTTCTAATCGGTCTGTCTCTCCTTATCCCAACCAATAAGATTATACCACTTGTATTACCTTAACAGTCAACATCCCATTTAATTTCTCACTCCAAAATCAAACTAGCTTTACCAGTTCTCGTAATGGTTGGTAAGTATAACCGTGCATTTTCATTGGTTTGGACAAAACTCATTCTTGTTTATTGGATGGAATTCGGTGGTACGGTGCGTTGATGGGGGAATGTGTGATGCAAATTGGGTGTGTCGTTGTTACCGTCCGACGGACGACACTCATTGTTTGTTATGTATGGCCGTTGGATGGTTGAGATTTAGGTTTGGATGGACGAGAATCAATTTTCAATGCTTACACCCTTGTTTATATGATTTTTTAAAATCATCTATCGTTGAATTTTTGGGAGGTCGATCGAACGACTAGATAGTTATACATAAGTTTGTGGGAAAACCATTTTCCTTCTTTTTTTTATCTTTCTTTCTTCGCTGCTGGTGCTTCTCTTTGATTCCCTTCGTTCAAATATACCACTGGCTTATTATTTTGTTTGTGTTATAGGTGTGGTTGGAGAAGATTAAAATCCCCTTTCTTCTGTTCATGCCGACCTTGAATCAGTTTTTATTATTGGATGGTTAAATACAGTTTTCACCTACACAAAGTTTATATACTTTACCACTTAACAAACTCTCCATAACAATCCGTAAATAAACAATGAGATAAAACCGGTAACAGTTTTGAATGAAGAAATTTTCTTTAACTTGTCGAGTCATAAGTGTTGACGAGATATATAGGTCCGTGACTCTAATCCTTAACACCGCCCGTCAAGTTAAGCATGAGTGGCTGAATGTTTAACTTGTCCCTGATGAACTGATACCTTGGTGAAGCTAGCCCTTTTGTGAAGATATATGCCAATTGGTCTTTTGAAGAAATAAACATAACCTGCAACTGCTTGTTAGCAACTCGTTTTCGAACAAAATGATGTCGATGGCACCTTGCTCCGATCTGAGCTATGCAAGAAGGAGATCTCCCTTGGTTCTTGCCGGATGTGCTTGATGGTCCCCCATAATACGGTTACTTGGGGACTTCTGACTCCTGCTGTTCCAAGAGTCTCTGCTAGTTGAACCGCGTCCAGTAGACTCATTCTTCCGTTCATCCCCCTCATCAACTCTTTGATCGGGAGACTCTTACCTAAGTTCCTAAACTGAGAATGGATGGCGGAGTGTAGGTGGCAAGCAATCGTCGATTTCTATATGCTTCATGCGAGCATGAAAGACCGGGTTGGCTGTTAAGTAAGTCGCACCCAAATTGTCACACCACAAGGATGGTGTAGGAACAGAAATTCCAAGTTCCGTCAACAAAGACTGGATCCATATTAACTCCGAAGTAGCAATTGCGATGCCCCTATACTCAGCCTTAGTGCTGGACTTAGGGATTGTCATTTGTTTCCTAGCACTCCAAGATATTAGATTACCTCCATAGTAGATACAATAGCCACTAGTCGATCGTCGATCGTCGATCATCCAAACTCCCAGCCCAATCTGAATCCGAATATGCATGTAGAGATGTGTGGTGATCGCTGTATGAACAAGCCATAACTAACTGTATGTTTGAGATAGCACAGTATTCTCTTCACTAATTCCTAGTGTTCTACATTCAAATCATGCATATACTGACAGGCTTTATTCACATCCATAGAGATGTCAGGCCTTGTCAAGTGCAAATACTGCATCGCCCAACTATACTTCTATAAAAAGTAGGATCTGTGAATTTTGTCGAGCCTTGCCGCTGTAATTTTGTCAGCAGAACAAGAGGAGTACACACATGCCTAACTCCTTCTAACTTACTCCAGCACGATAAGTCAGTATTTTGCTCAAAATTAAGGAGTTGTCATGGTTGTACACTACTATACCCAAGAAGTAAGATAAATCTCCAAGATCCTTGACTGCAAATTCTTTACTGAGTTGCAAGATTAACTCATCACAAACGTGTTTGCTAGACCCTGTGACGATTATGTTGTCAACATATATAAGAACATAGATAGTAACAGAACTACCAAGTTTGATATACAAGGAGGAGTCAGAAATAGAACCTTGGAACCCCAACTCTATAAGATACTTACTAAGCATGGAAAACCAAACACGTGGCGCTTGTTTAAGCCCATAGATGGATAGGGTGTTCTTGATCGATATATCCATAGGGTTGCTTCTTCATGAATACCTTCTTCCAACAATCCATGTAAAAAAGCATTTTGTACATCTAGTTGGCGAAGCGATCAATTTCTTTGAAGTGCGATGGAAAAAACTAGGCGTATAGTACATGGCTTGACTACCAGACTAAACGTTTCACCATAGTCAATTACTTCATGTTGATTGAAGCCCTTCACAACTAACCAGGACTTATATCGATCCACTGTGCCATCTTGGTTATACTTTACACGAGAAACCCATTTGGCTCCAACTACATTCATTCCATCTCTATACGGTACTCTAGTCCATGTTCCATTGCGAATCAATGCATTATATTTCAGTATCCATTGATTTGCGCTATTTAGGATCTTTATTTACATCTGTGAAGCATGAGGGTTCAATAACATGACCTACCTGAAGTGGATTTTTTGTGGCAGTTAGACATAAGCGAGTAACATGCTTTGTTATTTCGGATTTTCTTCGAGTTAACATTGGATGAGTCTGAACCTGAGAAGACTGATTTGTTGAAGTGATGACTATTTCCGTGCTTGTACTGCCTTGTAATAAATGTGATGCCTGAATATTGTCTACTGCATGTACAACGTCTACAGGACATGAAATGTTGAAGTGTCAAGACATGTTGAGGAGAATTATGTGGACATGGAAATTGATGGACAACACCAGAATCATTTAAGAAGGCTGTGAATTTCTTGTATTCACCTTCATTATCTGACTGAAAAACTTTTATTTTGTGTGATATGAGATTCTCAACCTGTTTTTTGGAGTGAACAAATACGGGTAAAACATTTGATTTTTGGACTAATGGATAAATCCATGTATAATGTGAGAAAACATCCATTAACAACAAATAATAGTGATATTAATTTCTATATTAATTTCATAAAGAGTTTTACTATTTGGGAAAGGTAGCTTTCTACTCTTACTCATATGACATGAATGATAAAAGTCTAAAGAATTACTGGAAACTTGAAGAGAATTATTGCGAACAATTTTAAGAACTGTCTTTAACATATGATGTCCTAGCCGCTGATGCCAAAGTGGAATAGTTTTTGTGATGTAGGTGGAAGGAGAAGAATCAACATCCCTGGCAGCATCAAATATGTAGAGTCCATTCCTATTCGTTCCTCGCAACATAATTGTCCCCGTGAGGAGGTCCTTTATAACAAAACAAGAAGAGTGAAATTCAAAATAGTCAAAATTGTCTTTACAAAACCGAGACACTGATAACATATTGGTTTTAATTTCTGGCACATGAAATACATTATTAAGAAGAAAAGATTTTTTGTTATAGTTAATGTGGCATTACCAACATGTGCAATCTGAAGACCATTACCATTACCAACTTGAACTTGTTTAGTTCCTCAATATTCATGTTTGATGTTCAAGTTATCAAGATTAGCTGCAAGATGATGAGTGACGCCTATGTCTGTGACCCAATTGCTATAACTAGGTCCTCCAGGCAAGGATATAAATGAAGTTGTAGCTGGTTGTCGTGGATGTCTAGGTATGAAGTTTTTGTGAAAGTGAAACCGGCAGTGTATGGCAACATGATTTTATTCGCCCATACAAGTGACATGGACCTTGTGATTGACCTGAATCACCTCTAGGACAAATATTTTGTGTAGCATAAAAGTTTTGATAACTCTAACCTCTATTCCTTTTCTGATCAGGCCTTGGATAAGAGTTTTCTCTTGAAGAAGTGGCTACATTAGCAAGTGGTTGCTGAATCGCAACCAACTGTTGCTGAAGTCGCATATCATAGCTGAGGAGGTGAGCATAGAAGGTATCCATATCAAGTTCTGCTGCAGTATTCATCGACGTGATTATGGAATCATATGATTGATTCAAACCACATAAGATTGCCTCCTGCTTACCTCTTTAAAGAGTGGACTGCCAGATGCTGCAAGTGCATCGAAAATTCTTTTAGCTTTCAAAAAATAGTCATACATAGAAATGTTACCTTTTTTAAGAATGTGGAGTTCCCTTTTTAGGTGCATCTTATGCGTCTTTTTTTGTAGAGCATATCCCGTTTTTAATGCATCCCAGACTTCTCTAGAAGTTTTGACACCTACAACACTTCCTAGTGCAGACTCAGTGTGGGAGGAAAGTAACCATCCTAAAAGGATCTAATCCTGCTCCTCGAACTTTGTAAACTTTGGACTTATTTCCTGTGAGTTTGGTAAGGTTTGTGGTGGCTTCTGTAGTGTGCCATCAACATAACCCTGTAATTTATACCATTTCAATAGTGGTTTGAACTATGCCTCTCAAAGAAGGTAGTTTGTGTCATTCAATTTCACATTAATCAAGCGATTAATGTGTAGTTGTTACAAGGTGGAGGTTTGTGCATCCATTGAAACAAGTGGAAGATGAATTTTCTTGAAAAACAGCGTAGGTTAAGAACCGAATGGCGTGATACCAAATAAGTTTTTATTATTGGATGATTGGATACAGTTTTCACCTACACAGAGTTTATATGCTTTATTACTTAACAAACTCTTAATAATAATCCGTAGATAAACAAGGAGATAAAATAGGTGACAGTTTTGAATGAGGAAATCTTCTTTAACTTGACGAGTCATAAGTCTTGACGAGATATTATAGGTTCGTGACTCTAATCCTTAACACCTTGATGTTGTTTAGTTAATAAAATAGTAAGGATAATGAAGTGATTTTGAGTTTGCTTTCTCTCTTTCATATAAAATTTTAATATGTTTTAGACTAGGGTTTTACAATTTAGTGTTTTAATAATCATTTTGGTGAGTTTGGCTCACTGTTTTACTGATTTTTTAATAGGTGTACAATTTAAAATATTCAACAGGTATGTATTTGATTTCTCTCTATTTTGTTTGCTTTCAAATTTTTTTTGTGTGTGTCTGGTTTTAGGTTTGTAGCTTTAGATTTTACGATTTAGTTAGGGTTTAGTACGAGGTTTTTTTTTGTTATTATTATTTGATCTTATTTTTTAGGTTTTTGACGATTTAAATTAAATGTTGTTTGCAATTTTTTAAAATTAGGGTTAGCTTTTGTTTTCCAGTAATTTGATTCAAATCCTAATTGGCGGGTTCAATTGATTTGTACAGGACATATGACTACAAAGCTCATGGATATTGATGTAAGTACTAACTTCAACCAAGTTCGTTTATTTTTACAATAATATTTTAAAACATTAATACAATAATTGAACTTTTTAAACTACCAGGGAAATCAAATAGATGCTTGGATGTCAGCAAGGTTCAGGATTTCAAACAGAAGCAAGTATACATATTATTATTGAATCCACTCTTTTAAGAAAGAGGTTTCTTATCCTAGAATGTATGACGCAGATGCGTGATAACATAGATGTTGTCTAGAGGAAAGTTTGGAAGAGGTGTTGTTTCACAACAAGCTCATGGATCCACAAATAATCTGTAGCAACTGACAAAGTATATCATTCTCTTATACCCTTTCATGTCAAAATTTTGATTTTTCTTTTGAGTCATGATCTTTTGTTGGATGAAAACTTTGATAGGTTGTGCAGGTCATGGCACTATGGCTTTGAACTGTGTTTTCTTTCCAGGCCAACCCTATTTACCGAAAATGAAATGTCTCTTTTAGTATCTTTAGATTTGTGAGACTTAATTACCATGTTATGTACAACTTGTAGATAGTCTCTCATTTGTTGGGATAACTTATACATTCAATCAACGGCAGAACTTGATTTAAATGAGGTTACATGGTTTCTAATACTCATCAATATGAATGATCATGCTAAGAATAGCTAGGGTTTCCAGAAGAAGATGCCATTTCATGAAACATACATATTTTGGTAATTTTTTTTTATGGTTGTAGGTGATGAGTGTTGTTATATTGGTCTATCAATATCTAGGAATTAGTTAAAATATGTTTTTGGTTATTTGTAGGACTTAATGGTGCATGCACTGACATCTTCTATAACTACGTGATAACATGGATGTTGTCATTGGGATAATGAATCTTATTAAGCATGAGAATATGGAAGAAGGTCATTGACTCTAGACTCTATGTGCTGATAGGTGCCTAAAACACATTAGTTGAATATTACTTTTCTATGTTTTTCTTAGTTATTTATCTTATATTTTGTGTATATTATGCTCGTTTTATATTTTGTAGGTAATTTGGAGTCACAAGAAGTGAAAGATTTGGAGTCACATGAAGTGAAAGAAGTTAAATAGTATCTCAAGGCATTGCTTAGAGGCTTTGGGCATTGCTGAGCTTGAAGAATAGAAGCGCACAAGTTTCACTTGTGTCGAAGAATTACTGGAGGACATTCAAGTTTACAAATGAATTTAGAGAATTACAAGGGGAGGTCTACTGTTTCATAAAGATATGTTATTGTGTATGAAGAGTCAGATGAGCTTGATGTTAGTACACTTGTATTAGAAGTTCATTTATGTAAAGATTAATAATTGAATTTGGTCCAAAATATCATCAAATAGTTTTTAAAAAGTGCTTGTAATAGGATATTTCAAAAACATGCACAAAAGTGCACGAAATTGCTTCTTTCGATATTCCGCTTACTACTGAGACCTCATAGGTGTGTAAATATCAAAATAACAATAGAGTCCACCAAGGATAATGGAAATGGTCCAACATATCTTCAAATAGTTTTAAAAAATGCTTATAATATGATATTTCAAAAGCATGCACAAAAGTGCACGAAATTGCTTCTGTCGATATTCAGCTTACTACTGAGACCTCATAGGTGTCTACAAATTAAAATAACAATAGATTCCACCAAAGCTAATGGAAATGGTCCAAAATATATTCCAATAGTTTTAAAAAAGTGTTTGTAATAGGATATTTCAAAAATATGCACAAAAATGCACAAAATTGCTTCTTTCGATATTCAGCTTACTACTGAGACCTCAAAGTCGTGTAAATATCAAAATAACAATAGATTCCACCTAGGATAATGGAAATGGTCCAACATATCTTCAAAAAGTTTTTAAAAAGTGCTTCTAATAGGATATTTTTAAAAATGTGCACAAAAATGCACGAAATTGCTTCTTTCGATATTCAGCTTACTACTGAGACCTTATAGTTGTATAAAAATAAAAATAAAAATAGAGTCCACATGGTTAATGGAAATGGTCCAAAATATCTTCAAACAATTTTAAAAAAGTGCTTGTAATCGGATATTTCAAAAATGTGCACAAAAGTTCACGAAATTGCTTCTTTTGATATTCAACTTACTACTGAGACCTCATAGTCGTATAAATATCAAAATAACAATAGGGTCCACCTAGGATAATGGAAATGGTACAACATATATTCCAATAGTTTTAAAAAAGTGCTTCGAATAAGATATTTTCAAAAATGCACACAAAAATGCACGCAATTGCTTCTTTTGATATTCAACTTACTACTCTGACCTCATAGGTGTCTACCAATCCAAATAACAATAGAGTCCAACAAGCCTAATAGAAATGGTTAAAAATATCTTTATATAGTTTTAAAAGAGTGTTTGTAATAGGATATTTCAAAAACATGCACAAAAGTGCACGAAATTGCCTCTTTTGATATATAGATTACTACTGAGACCTCATAGGTGTCTACAAATCAAAATAACAAAATATTCCACCAACGCTAATGGAAATGGTCGAACATATTTTCAAATAGTTTTAAAAAAGTGCTTGTATTATGATACTTTAAAAAACATGCACGAAGGTACTTCTTTCGATATTCAATTCACTCAAGGCTAATGGAAATGGTACAAAATTTCATCAAATAGTTTTTAAAAAGTGCTTGTAATAGAATATTTCAAAAACATGCACAAAAGTGCACGAAATTGCTTCTTTTGAGATTTAGTTTACTACTGAGACCTCAAATGTGTGTAAATATCAAAATAACAATAGAGTACACCAAGGCTAATGAAAATGGTCCAAAATATCATCAAATAGTTATAAAAAATTGCTTATAATGGGATATTTTGTGCATGAAATTGCTTCTTTCGATATTTAGATTACTACTGAGACCTCATAGGTGTCTACATATCAAAATAAAAATAAATTCCACCTAGGAAAATGGTTTAAATTTAACAATTTTTGGTTCAAAATGACAAAAGAGAACCTAATTGAGCAAACCGAAGCAAGAATATGATAACCACTAGAAATAATTGAACTTAACAACCAATACAAGGATTTACAAGTCTCTAAGAATGTATATTAAAGATTAATACACAAAAGTGAATGAAACAAACTTAACATATTTTGGTTTGAAATGGCAAAAGAGAACATTCTTGAGCAAACCGAAGCAAGAATATGATAACCACCACAGATACTTGAAATTAACAACCAATATAAGACTTAACAAGTCTCTAAGAATGTATACTGATGATAAATAAACAAAAGTGAAGGAAAATAGTTCAAATTTAACTATTTTTTGTTTAAAATTACAAATGAGAACCTTATTGAGCAAACCGAAGAAAGAACATGATAACCACCACAAATAAATGAACTTAACAACTAATACTAGGCTTAAAAAGTCTCTAAGAATGTATATTGAAGATTAATACATAAAAGTGAAAGAATTTTTTTCAAATTTATCATATTTTGGTTCGAAATGAAAAAAAGAGCATTATTGAGCAAATTGAAGCAAGAATATGATTAAAACCCTAAAAACGACCAATACAAGACTTAAAAAGTATATAAGAATGTATATTACATATAGATACACAAAAGTGAAGGATAACTGTTCAAATTTAACATATTTTGGTTATTGAAAATATGAAAGAGAGCCTTATAAAACAAACTAGGGCAAGAACGTGATAACAACCACAAATAATTGGACTTAACAACCAATATAAGCCTTAACAAATCTCTAAGAATGTATAGTAAAGTTTAATACATAAAATCGAACGAAAGTGGTTTAAATTTTACATATTTTGGTTTGAAATGATAAAAGAGAACCTTACTGAGCAAACCGAAGAAAAAAAATGATAACTACTACAAATAATTGAACTTAACAACCAATATAAGCCTTAACGAGTCTCTAAGAATGTATATTGCAGATTAATACACAAAAAAGAAGAAAATTGGTTCAAAATTAACATATTTTGGTTTGAAATGACAAAAGAGAACCTTACTGAGCAAAACGAAGCAAAAATATGATAACCATCAAAATAATTGAACTTAACAACGAATACAGGCTTAACAAGTCTCTAAGAATGTATATTGAAGATTAATACACAAAAGTGAAGGAAAATAGGTTCAAACTGATTATTTTTTTATTCAAAATGACAAAAGAGAACCTTATTGAGCAAACCGAAGCAAGAACATGATAACCACCACAAATAATTGAACTTAACAACCAATATAAGCCTTAATAAATCTCTAAGAATGTATACTGAAGATTAATAAACAAAATTAAATAAAATTGGTTCAAATTTATTAATTTTTTGTTCAAAATGACAAAAGAGAATCTTATTGAGCAAATCGAAGCAAGAACTTGATAACAACCACAAATAATTGAACTTAACAACCAATATAAGCCTTATCGAATCTCTAAGAATATATACTGAATATTAATAAACAAAAGTGAATAAAATTGGTTCAAATTTATTAATATTTTGTACAAAATGACAAAAGATAACCTTATTGAGCAAACCGAAGCAAGAACATGATAACCACCACAAATAAATTAACTTAACAACTAACATAAGCCTTAACAAATCTCTAAGAATGTATACTGAAGGGTAAAGGTTCTCTTTTGTAATTTTATCTAGGGTTTCATAATTTTTTAGGGTTTACATTTTCGTCTTTGATCTTGATTAACTTCGGTTGATTAAGATGATGGATTTGCTGAACCCTAATCCGAGTACAACTACAGGTAACAATCTGTGTTCTTCTACAAGTCATAATACATCAGTTTTAGAGTTACAACAGGAAACAAATTCAAGTTTGGTGAATATAGTATAGAGAGCTTCTTCTAAATATACTAGTACGTATGCTGATTTGCTGAAAGCCACAAAGAAGTTTGATTCAACAACTATTGATCTTAAGACTTTACCTAAACCTATTTCTAAAGATGGAAAAACATCCTTGGTTATTCCTATGGATTTATTTAATGAAGGGTGTGAGACTTGGAGATTCAGTCTCATAGGGAGATTAAACTTTAATGGGTTAGTTTTTGCTGAAGTGAAGAAATCTCTCCTTGATCAATGGCAGATTGATGAAAAGAGATGTAGATTTCTGCCTATGTCGAAGGGGTTCTTTATTATCAAGCTGGAGTCTTTAGAAGATAAAGAGAAAATTTTGAATAAGGATGCATGGATTGTGGAACAACAAGTTTTACCTATTCAAGCAAGGAATCCAAATTTTGATCCAGAAAATCAACGTACTTCTCATGCAACGGTTTGGGTAAAATTTTCAGGATTGTTTATGGAGCTTTGGACGGAAAAACTACTATTATCTTTTAGTCAAGCGTTAGGAACTCCAATTTTGGTGGATATGAGAACTTTGAACCATGAATATGGTTATTTTGCTTCTGTGTTGGTGGATATTGATTTTTCTAAGGAAATATTAGATGAAATTGAAGTTATAGCGGGTGGAAGGTGTTTTATGCAGGAAGTTGATGTACCAAATAGACCAAAATTTTATAGCCATTGCAAGATTGTTGGTCACGTTTTTAAAGAATGTAAAAAAGAAAAACAAACTTTTGTGAAAGATGGGAAAGAACAACGTGATGTTAAAAGGAAAAGTTAGTGGTGAATTAAAATCAGGCCAAAACTCAATAGAAAAGGCGTAATGAATGGAGGCAGGTTAAAGGAAAAAATTCAGTTCTTAACACAACTAGGAATGCTGAGCTTGTTTCTAACAATCAATTTGATGTTCTTAACAGTTTGAATGATGAGGTTGGGAATGAGGTTGTTTCAATTACACCAAGAGTAGAGTAGTTATTTGATAATAATAATCTTCTAAATAATAGTTTTGAGGTCCATGAGGCTGAATTGGGTTTTAAAAGTGAGGGTTTAATTGAAGAAGATGTTGGGAGTGATATGGAAGAAGTTGGCCGGTTAGATGCTTATGATAAAACTGACTTGGGCTCTAAATCATGGGTTGAGAAATTAAAGAAATTGGAGGATGAAAAATTGGCAAAGCAGCAAGCTTTACGTGCAAGACTCCAAACGTTTGGTAGAAATAAAGAAACTGAGCACAATAAGGAAGTTGAATTAGACTCGGTTTTGGAAACTGGAATGGACTTGGTTTTGGAAACTCGTAGTAATACTCTTGGTGAAAAAGTGAGCAAAGACAGGTCTCCTAGGCTACCTGGGCGTGTTCATGGGGATGGTATTTCCGGTGGAGGTGGTATGAAGGTATCAAATACTTCTAATATGAATATTTCTAAATGAGAGTGCTTTTTTGGAATGTTTGTGGTATTGCTAGAGATGAAGCTAAAAATAAACTTAAGGATCTTATTAGATTACATCAACCTGTTTTCGTGTGCCTGGCGGAACCTAAAGTTGTTGTTAGTAATACTATTATTCAACATATGAATTTGAGTGATTTTAGAAGTGATGTTATACATAATTCAACTGACTTGCGTATTGGTAATCTTTGGATTTTATGTTCAAAAGATTTTGATGCTCCGGTGGTGCTTAATTGTAGTAGGCAAGCTATTACTATTTCTATAGCAGGTGTGGTTGTCTCGTTTGTTCATGCAAGTTCTTTGTAAATTACTAGAAGAGGCCTGTGGAGACAATTAAATATGAATGTGGCTATTCCATGGCTGGTGGTTGGTGATTTCAATTGTGTGCTTAGTTTAGAGGAGAAGAAAGGTGGTTGTGAACCTAGGAGTTCAGTCATTAATGAAAATTTAACGATTGGATGGATAATAATGATCTTTTTGAGGCTGATGCTTTGGGAGTTAATTTTACGTTGGATAATGGCCAGTCGTGGAAAAAAAAGGATTGTTAGTAAATTAGATAGAGCAATCATTAATATCGCATGGCTTGATAAGTTTGAGAATTGGCGGTGTAAAGCTCTTCCAAGGGAAGTTTCTGACCATTCTCCTTTAATTGGTTTTCCTTTTGTTGTTGCTAGGCCGAAGTGGACTCCTTTTCGTGTCCAAAAGATGTGGTTTTCTCATCCTGATTTCATGAGTATGGTGGAAACAAGCTGGAATAGTCATGTTTATGGTAATCCTGGGTTTGTGTTTCCTTATAAATTAAAGCGTTTTAAGGCGGCTATGAAAGAGTGGAATTGGGCCATTTTTTGGTAATGTTAACAAGCGTTTAAAACAAGCGGAGATAAAGCTAGAAGTGGCGTTAATGAACTCGGATGAAGATCCAGCTGATGGAGCAAAACTTAATTTTCTGAAGGAAGCTCAGGTGGAGGTTCATGATACCAGAATTCAGATTACAACTATGTTGAAACAAAAAGCTAGAAACAAGTGGTTGGTGGAAGGCTCTAGTAACACATGATACTTTCACAATAGTATTCGTATTAGGAGAAGCAATAACATGATTTCTGAACTTGTGGACGAAACATGTGCTATTATTACAGATACTCAAATGCTTAGTGATCATATTGTGCAATACTTTCAGAATAAATTCAATGGGGACGTCTCTACTTTAGAGGAACAACTTTTTGATGTAGATCATGAAGTTATGTATTTAGAGGAAAGACAAACCATGGATTGTATTCCTTCAAATGAGGAAATCAAAGCAACGGTTTTTGATTTAGGGGTTGATTCATCTCCAGGCCCGGATGGTTTTGCTGGTTTCTTCTAGAGGCATTGCTGGGACATAATTCAGGATGATTTAATGAGCGCTGTGACTTATTGCTGGCGGAATAGAATTCCTAACGGGGTTAATTCTAGTCTTCTAATAATTATCCCTAAAGTACGTGGTGCTAATGCTCTCAAAAATTTCAGACCAATTGGTTTAAGTAATTTCTTCTTTAAGATTTTTACTAAAATCTTGGCTACAAGGCTGTGTGGAGTTTTGGATAATTTGATTTCTGAGGAACAGGTTGCGTTTATGAAAGGGAGAAATATTCATGAAAATATTAGTCTTGCTTCTGAAATGGTTAATGAATTACAAATCAAGAGAAAAGATGGGAATGTGGGTATCAAGTTAGATATTACCCAGGCCTTTGACATTGTAAGTTGGACTTTTATTCTAGAGGTATTTCGAAGATATGGTTTCTATGAACAATAGTATGATTGGTTGCTCACAGTCTTACAATCGGCAAGGATTTATGTGCTTGTGAATGGTAGTCCAGAGGGATTCTTTTCTATTGATAGAGGTCTTCGCCAAGGAGATCCTTTATCTCCTTTAATTTTTGTGATGATTGAAGATATTTTGAGTCGTAATATTACTAAGCTCTTTCTGGAACGACTCATGATGCATATGGTAACTAAAAAGGGTGTTTCACCTACTCACTTGTTTTCTGAAGATGATATTATGATCTTTTGCAAGGGTAATATGAAGAGTTTACAGAACTTAATGAATTTGCTGGATGTTTATCAAAGAGCTTCGGGGCAGGTTGTTTCTAAACAGAAAAGTAAAATCTATTATGGTGGGGTTTTTTTTGAATAAAAGGAGAACTATTGCTGATTATTTGGGGATGAACATTGCTTCTTTTCCGGATCGTTACCTTGGTTTTCTGATTATGCATGGAACAATTAGATATCATCATATTGGAAATGTGGTGAAAAGGATTAAGGATCAATTAGCTGGATGGAAAGGTAAGTTGTTATCTTTTTAAGATAGGATTGTGCTTGTCAAATATGTCATTGCCAGCTATTCGATTCATAATATGGCTGTCTATAAATGGCCTAGAAAGTTATACATCAATGTGAAGTTGCTATTAGGAATTTTATATGGTCGGGAGACTCTCTTATTAGTAGATCTTTCGTTGTGGCTTATCATAAAATCTGTTGTCCAGTTAGGGAAGGTGGACTTGGTATTTCAAGAATGGTGGTTACTAATAAGGCAATTTTAATGAAGCTTTGGAGGAATATTCAGAATTCTAATAAAGTGTATGCCAAATTTCTGAGAGCTAAATTTATGAAATCAAATGGGGATATTGTTGATTACAGTGTGAAGTCTACTATTCTTCCAAGTATTAGATGGGTTTATAAGGATGTGGAGAAGCATACAAATACTCTAATCGGTGATGGAAACAATACTTCTTTATATTTTGATGTTTGGTATGGGAATGCTAGTATAGCCGATTCTTTGGGAATTCCTAATACAATCAAAAAATACATTGATTTGAAGGTGGGTGATTTATTGGTGAATAATGAGTGGGTGGTATCTCCTACTTACCAATCTCTTTTTATTAGTGCAGGTATTGATATTTTAAAACTTCCAAAACCTTTGGGAGGATCTGATTTGAAGATTTGGATGCCTACTATGAAGGGGGAGTTCACTGTTGCATCAACAAAGAATTTGATAAGGTCACGTCAACCTGATTTTACTGAAGAAAAATTATTATGGAGGCCATCTATTCATCCATCTTTGGTGGCTCAAAATTGGAGGTTGGTTAAGGGTACTTGCGCCACAATGGACAAAGTAAAGAACAGATTTAATAATGAAGTTGTTAACAAGTGTTACTTGTGCAACAATGATGAAGAGAGTCTTGACCATATCATTTGGAATTGTAGTCTGGCTAGGCGTGTATGGCAATGGATTGGAGGTATTTTTGATCTTTCACCTAGTTGTTTTCTAATAGATTCTTACAAAGTTACTAAGGGACGGAGTAGAATGATCAAGGATTTATGGTTGGTTGCAATTATGGTGATTAGGTATGAATTATGGAAAATGAGAAACTCAATTGTGTTTTCCAAGAAAAAACCATCATGGACGTTGTTGAGAAACATAACTTTTCAGTTAGTTCATGAGTACTCAATAAGATTGCATGGATATATGCATAATAGTTCAGCTGATTTGAAGGTTATGGATTACTTTAGGGTGGTTCATAGAAAGGTGAAGGTTTGTAACCCTATTGAATGTTTTTGGAAGCCACCAGATCCGGGAGAGTTGCTTCTTTGCTGTGATGGAGCTTCTCGTGGGAATCCAAGTATAGCCGATGCTGGGATTGTTGCAAGGGACTCTCAAAGTACTGTTTTGGGAGCTCTTTGTATTGGTCTTTGAATTGCTACTAGTTTTTTAGCTGAGTTGTACGATATAATTGTTGGATTGGAATGGTCCTTGAAGTGGCATATGGATTGTGTGCTGATTCGCTCTGATTCTGAGAGTGCTATTCAAGCGGTTAAGGGTTTTAAGTTGCCTTGGATTGTTAGACAACGTTGGGTTGCTGTAAGAAGTTGTTATACTTCTATTCGTTATGAACATACATTTAGAGAAGCTAACTTTGCAGCGGATACCATGAATAATAGGGGATTCTTATTTTTTAATGGTGAAGGGATGAGTTTTGAAGGAATACCAGATTTCCTTTTTTCTGTAGAACATCCAAATGTATCTTATTTTAGATTTAAATAGTTTATGAGTTTTTAGGGTCTCTTGGCCTCTTTTCTTGTAAACTTGGTTGTAAATATTTTTCATCTTAATATAAATTTTTGACTTATAAAAAAAAAAGTATACTGAAGAGTAATAAAAAAAAAAATAAAATTGGTTCAAATTTATTAATTTTTTGTTCAAAATGACAAAAGAGAACCTTATTGAGCAAATCGAAGCAAGAACATGATAACAACCACAAATAATTGAACTTAACAACCAATATAAGCCTTATCGAATCTCTAAGAATGTATATTGAAGATTAATACACAAAAATGAATAAAATTGGTTCTAATTTTTTAATTTTTTTGTTCAAAATGACAAAAGAGAACCTTATTAAGCAAACCGAAGCAACAACATGATAACAACCAAAAATAATTGAACTTAACAACCAATATAAGCCTTATCGAATCTCTAAGAATGTATATTAAAGATTAATACACAAAAATGAAGGAAAATGACTCAAATTTAACAATTTTTTGTCCGAAATGACAAAAGAGAGCTTTATTGAGCAATCCGAAGCAAAAACATGATAACAACCTCAAATACTTGAGCTTAACAACCAATATAGGCCTTAACGAGTCTCTAAGAATGTATATTGCAGGTTAATACATAAAAAAGAAGGAAATTGGTTCAAAATTAACATATTTTGGTTTGAAATGACAAAAGAGAACCTTACTGAGCAAAACGAAGCAAAAATATGATAAACACCACAAATAATTGAACTTAACAACGAATACAGGCTTAACAAGTCTCTAAGAATGTATTTTGAAGATTAATAATGACAAAAGAGAGCCTAATTTAGAAGACCGAAGCAAGAATATGATAACCACTAGAAATAATTGAACTTAAAAACCAATACAAGGCTTAACAAGTCTATAAGAATGTATATTAAGGATTAATACACAAAAGTGAATGATTGGTTCAAACTTAACATATTTAGGTTTGAAATGGCAAAATAGAACCTTGTTGAGCAAACTGAAGCAAAAATATGATAACCATAAAAAATAATTGAACTTATCAACCAATACAAGGCTTAACAAGTATCTAAGAATGTATATTGAAGATTAATACACAAAAGTGAAGGAAAATAGTTCAAATTTACAATTTTTTGTTTAATATTACAAAAGAGAACCTTGTTGAGCAAACCGAAGAAAGAACATGATAACCACCACAAACAAATGAACTTAACAACAAATTCTAGGCTTAACAAGTCTCAAAAAATGTATATTGAAGATTAATACATAAAAGTGAAAGAAATTTGTTAAAATTTATCATATTTTGGTTCGAAATAAAAAAAAGTGCTTTATTGAGCGAATTGAAGCAAGAATATGATAAACACTATAAACGACCAATACAAGCCTTAAAAAGCCTTTAAGAATGTATGTTACACATAGATACACATATTTGACGGACAATTGTTCAAATTAAAATATTTTTGTTATTCAACATGAGAAAGAAGAGCCTTATAGAACAAACCAAGGCAAAAACATGATAACAACCACAAATAATTGGACTTAACAACCAATATAAGCCTTACTAAATCTCTAAGAATGTATACTAAAGATTAATACATAAAAGTGAATAAAATTGGTTCAAATTTTACATATTATGGTTTGAAATGACAAAAGAGAATCTTATTGAGCAAACCGAAGAAAAAATATTATAACCAAAACATATAATTGAACTCAACAACCAAAACAGGCTTAACAAGTATCTAAGAATCTATAGTGAAGATTAATACACAAAAGTGAAGAAAAATAGGTCAAAATTTATTAATTTTTTGTTCAAAATGACAAAAGAGAACCTTATTGAGCAAACCGAAGCAAGAACATGATAACAACCACAAATAATTGAACTTAACAACCAATATAAGCCTTATCGAATCTCTAAGAATGTATATTGAAGATTAATACACTAAAAAGAAGGATATTGGTTCAAAATTAACATATTTTGGCTTGAAATGACAAAAGAGAACCTTACTGAGCAAAACGAAGCAAAAATATGATAACCACCAAAATAATTGAACTTAACAACGAATACTGGATTACCAAGTCTCTAAGAATGTATTTTGAAGATTAATAATGACAAAAGAGAGCCTAATTTATTAAACCGAAGAAAGAATATGATAACCAATAGAAATAATTGAACTTAAAAACCAATACAAGGCTTAATAAGTCTCTAAGAATGTATATTAAAGATTAATACACAAAAGTGAATGAAATTGGTTCAAACTTAACATATTTAGGTTTGAAATGGCAAAAAAGAACCTTGTTGAGGAAACCTAAGCAAAAATATGATAACCATCTCAAATAATTGAACTTAACAACCAATACAAGGCTTAACAAGTATATAATAATGTATATTGAAGATTAATACACAAAAGTAAAGGAAAATAATTCAAATTTAACATTTTTTTTTTAATATTACAAAGGAGAACCTTGTTGAGCAAACCGAATAAAGAACATGATAACCACCAAAAAAAAATGAACTTAACAACCAATACTAGGCTTAACAAGTCTCTAAGAATGTATATTGAATATTGATACATAAAAGTGAAAGAAATTTGTTCAAATTTATCATATTTTGGTTCGAAATGAAAAAAAGTGCATTATTGAGCGAATTGAAGCAAGAATATGATAAACACTTTAAACGACCAATACAAGCCTTAAAAAGCTTCTAAGAATGTATGTTACATATAGATACACAAAATTGACGGACAATTGTTGAAATTAAACATATTTTTGTTATTCAAAATGAGAAAGAGAATCTTATTGAGCAAACCGAAGCAAAAATATTATAACCACAACATATAATTGAACTCAACAACCAAAAAAAGGCTTAACAAGTCTCTAAGAATCTATAATGAAGATTACACAAAAGTGAAGAAAAATAGGTTCAAATTTATTAATTTTTTGTTCAAAATGACAAAAGAAAACCTTATTGAGCAAACCGAAGCAAGAACATGATAACAACCACACTTAATTACATTTAACAACCAATATAAGCCTTATCGAATCTCTAAGAATGTATATTGAAGATTAATACATAAAAATGAATGAAAATGACTCAAATTTAACAATTTTTGGTCCAAAATGACAAAAGAGAGCCTTATTTAGCAAACCGAAGCAAGAACATGATAATAAACACAAATACTTGAGCTTAACAACCAATATAAGCCTTAACGAGTCTCTAAGAATGTATATTGCAGATTAATACACAAAAAAGAAGGAAATTGGTACAAAATTGACATATTTTGTTTTGAAATGACAAAAGAAAACCTTACTTAGCAAAACGAAGCAAAAATATGATAACCACCAAAATAAATGAACTTAACAACGAATACAGGCTTAACAAGTCTCTAAGAATGTATATTGAAGATTAATACACAAAAGTGAGAGAAAATAGGTTCAAATTTATTAATTTTTTGTTCAAAATGACAAAAGAGAACCTTATTGAGCAAACATAAGCAACAACATGATAACCACCACAAATAATTGAACTTAACAACCAATACAAGGATTAACAAGTCTCTAAGA
>JAJJMC010016109.1:0-15507 GCA_023531435.1 Papaver californicum
ATGGATAAGGGGCACCCTCGAGTCAACTCGGTCAAAATCGGGTCAAACCCGAGTCAAATCGGTCAACCCGAGTTGACCGAGTCAATCACCGATTCAACTCATCGGACGAAAATGCTGTGAACGTTAATTCATGATAAAACTTGGTTATTTTGCTCTCAAATTGATACACAAGCTAGAAGAGTTCAACACAAGACTAAACACGCCAAGAAACAGCAATTTTAGCCGGAAAAATAGCCCCAAATCCGAATTTGGCCGGAAAAAGGAATCACTCTTTGATTCGGATTTGGGAAGATTCTAGAGTGTTTTGGAGAATTCTATTAGGTTTAGAACTCTCCCTAGGGTTCCTACACCCTATATATATGAAGAGAAGCCGAAGAAATCAGGAGAAAAAGCCTAGAGATCGAAACAGTAGGTTTCCGGCCACTTCCGGTCATCGCCGGCCAACTGCTGCTGCTCCGGCCGGCGTGTTCTTCATCTACCACCGTCTGAGAAGACGACTCAGCCACACTTATAACTGTTGCTGATTCAAACTG
This sequence comes from Papaver californicum, assembly GCA_023531435.1. Lineage (NCBI taxonomy): Eukaryota > Viridiplantae > Streptophyta > Magnoliopsida > Ranunculales > Papaveraceae > Papaver > Papaver californicum. The sequence goes on from JAJJMC010016109.1 coordinate 534, forward strand.
CTTCTGTTGCCTATCCTTTTAAACCTTTGTTGCTTAGAAACACTTCTGTAACGGCTGAACCCTATTCTGTAACACTTATAAACGTATCTGTTCAGCTGTTGCACTATTATTTCACCTTGTAATCAACTTTTTGAGCAATGAAAAGATCTTTTGAGCAAGTTTTCTTCTCCATGGGCTAAGTTTATTTACTGGGATGATGGAGGAGGTTTTTCTCTCAATTTTATGTGGTAAGTCTATTTTTAATTAATTATTTATAATTCTTTTATTATTATTTGCATGGATTTAAATTAGAAAAAAATGGTTTTTATTAAATAGTTGTGTTCTCTTTTGATGGGTCATGCTTAGTTAATTACTCTTGATGTCCCATGCTTAGGATTTACAATTATTCTTTTAGGAAACATATTTTTGGCAAACTTGAATTAAATTGTTAAAAAGAATTACATGATTAATCACATGGATTGTTAGAAATAACTGAATCTTGATTCCTGGTTTTTCCCATATTTTCCAAAAATCATCTCTAGTGTATTTTCCTGATTTTTATTAGTTTAGGTTAAGTCCAATATTTTCTAAAATCATTACCTTCACAAGTTCGAGTAACGAACCTTTATTTACCACTTCTAAAATTACATCACTTCTACATGTACGTATATCTCTCTTTCTCTTAGTTTCTCTTTTATTGGAGTTTCGTCTCTGGTTTGTATGATTTTTCCTTAATAAGAAGAGGCTTGTTGTCTATAAACCCAAATAACAAACACAATAAAACTGTAGTTTGAATCCTAGACATCCAAATCCTGGTTGTTCTACATTCAATTTCTTTTATTGCTACAATTTATATTAAAGAACCATATTCTGATCTTTATGTATGATACCCATATTAAATTACTATAAGGCCACTTCTCAGTCTCTATATCAGCTTTATGGAAGGTCAAGTTATAAGGGTTTCCATGTTAAAAACATTCCAGTAATAATATATTTAGGGTTTTTTGGTCACTCATGACGTAACAAATGCTCTCCCACTCACACACGACCTAACAACCTTCTCAAACATATATTCTCCTCTTTGTTTAAACCTTCTCATAAATATCTCTGTTTCCCCTATCCCTTGCATTTTTTCTTAAAACTAAAATCATTATTTATTTCTCCTCTCTTCAACAAAGACCTGGTGTCTTTTGTGCCAACACTTGGAGGTACCATTTTTTTTTCTTCATTTGTTCTCTATGAAATCAATGAAAATACATAACCATTTTTTGTCTAGGGTTATAACATTTTTGATTGAGATTATGAATAATGTATATCTTGGTTTAAGGTTTATAATGTTGTTTAGAGTGACAAAATTAGTATGAAACCAATGAAAATACATAACCATATTTGTCTAGGGTTATAACATTTTTGATTGAGATTATGAATAATGTATATCTTTTTTTAAGTTTTAGGGCATTTGCTGTTTAAAGTGACAAAATCAGTAGTTGTTGTTTACCTATTATTGATTTAAAAAATAATCTTAACCTATGATGTTCATTGTTCATCTAGTAATGGAAAATTCAACATCTGGTTCAGAGCCTCAGCCAGAGAACAGTGCTGACTGTATTGAGAAACAACGTAAGATAGTTAAACTGTCAGAACGTCAAGTACCTTCGAGGAACCAGATTTCTTATATCTATTTTTGTTTGTGTTAGTGTACTTATTCTTGATAATAATGATTTGTTAATTGTAGGTAAAAATAAACCTCGAAGTATTACGAGGTTACCGCTTCTCGCTAGTGAGAACATACTGAAGAAGAAACAAATACTTTTGAATGAAGACGGTCTACCAATAGTAATGGGACAAGCTAATTTGAAAAGCTACATGGGAGTTATTGCAAGGGCGCAGATACCAATAGACACCGACTCCTGGAAATATGTACCTCTTTCAAATAAGGATCGATTGTGGCAATTAATACAGGTATTTGTATGAATGAATATCAAATTTTATACACAACTATTTTTATGAATGATATCAAATTTGATGTGTATTACATGTAATATACTAATATGTTTCTTGTATCAATGTGTTTAAATTGCTTGTGTTAAGAGTCGATTTGAAGTCGAACCAGGTTTGAAAAAAACTTTGATTAATGGATGTGGAGAATTGTGGAGAAACTTTAAGTCTAGACTCACACAGCAAATTCGGAAGTACAAGGATCAACCTTAGAAACTCAAGAAGCCCCCAACAGAATATCCACAAATTAAGCAACTACAGTGGGATAGATTTGTGAAGTCCAGATTGAGTGAAGAGTTTGAGGTGTGCATATATATACTTTCTTTTAGTTGTTTCCTTGTTAAAATTTTTCCCTTATATCCCTTAAAGCAATTTTGTTTGTGATTTAAAGGATATACATGAAAAACAATCAGAAAAGAGAAGATAAAATATTTACAACCACCATTCTGGCCGTAATGGTTACGACGCGCTAAAGGAGATATTAGTACGTAATTATTTTTATCATTATCGTTATCTTGTAATATGTAACTAGTTATATCTTTATCTTTATGGATGTTCATCCATTAAATTTCAAATGAGCAGATAGAGAGGGGTGACTACACACCAGATGAAATTGATCGAGGTGTATTATGGAAGGAAGCCCGGAAGGTTGATGGAGAATACAAAGATGATGCGTGTAAACAAAAAGGAGACGAAATTGTAAGCTTTCTTACATATGTAGGATGAGGTTGAAAAGAGACATAAAAGTATGGTTTCTCTGAATTTACTAACTTTCTTCCTAATTTAAAAATATTCCTGTATGCAGGATGAGTTTGAAAAGAGACGTAAAGATGGGACAGTTGATGAAGATATTGATATTGATGCGATAACCAAGCTTTTTGGTCCTGAGCATCCAGGAAGAGTCAGGGCAGCTGGCAAACACATCACCCCAAGTGCATTCTTTGGTAAACAGAGAAGTCGCTTCAGCGTAACCAAGGCACGGTACTAGAAGTCCTAGAGGAAAATAAGCGCTTGAAACTAACAAATGCTGTATTAGAAAAGGAGGTTTTATAATATCGACAAAGTCATCAGGTGATATACAAATTTAATTTTCAAAATCTATTCTGTTATGAAATCTTTTTTTCTTTGTTTCTGTTTGAACTGTCTTTTTAAACTTATGCATTTGGTTCTACCTAGCTAATTGATTGGATTTTTAGGAAGTGGTTAGATTAAGGAAATGATATTGCAGTGTGATGGCTAAATCCATGCAGTATATGTTTAGTGATTAAGTGATCATATTGAGTTTGTTTTCTTGGATATCTATTGGCATGTTGGATTTTTGTTCATGTTTGGAATCTTTGGCAGATATCTGTGAATAGTAATCAGAATATCATATGTACCCTGTTGCTATTCACATGATATATACTTGGCTGTGGTTTCCATCACCTAGGTCCTTAAAGTTATTTCAAACCATATAAGTTCTTTTGTAAACCATACACGGGGGACAAACATGATACATGAGGTTAATGACCACAGAACTGTGTTGCCAGTAACCCACAGTGGTGAGGTAATGTTGGGATCTAGTTGACTTTTGTGGGTGTACTTTTATGGTCATATTGTTAGAAATGTGACTGTTGTGTCTGATCCAATTTTTGCTGAATATTTGGTGTAAAAAAATACTCACATGTAACATCAGTAGCTTGGCTATTCAAAGTGCAAGCGACATTCCGTTACATGGTATGGAATAAAAGTCTAAGGCATTTATACTAGTTTGCTGGTTATCAACATAATATTTAAACCGTCTTCATATATTGTACGTGTTATGTATAGGAAAGACTTAAATATATTTGTGATGTAATCAATAGGTACATTAGATATTATATTGACTCTCATATTTAGTATTGATATTTTTTTCAAATTTTAGTCATCTGCCGCATCTCGCCCCCATATAGCTCAACCAACTATGTCTAATTCGTCAAGAAGTCCCAAAATTCGAAAGGTAGAAGTTACCACGTTTTTTATTAATATATTATGGCAATTTTTTCTTTTTTTTATTTCTTTTGTTACTCTAATTTTAAATCTTGTTGTGATCCAACTAAATTTCTTTTCCAGAAATCTGTTACTGCTACTACAAGGAGTTCTGAAGTTGAGAAGGCATCTCACCACCATCTAGCTCAGCCAACAATGTCTGAATCGTCAAGAAGTTCCATAATTAAAAAGGTAAATTTGACCACATTTATTTGATTATTATTTGTTGTAATTTTTTATTTTTTATTTTGTTACTCTAATTTTTAATCTTGTTGAGAGCCAACTAAATTTTTTTCTCCAGAAAGCTGTTACTGCTACTACAAGGAGTTCTGAAGTTTAGAAGGCATGCCTTAAAACATTTGTTTTTTTTTACCCCTGCATGAAATGGTGTACATACAGATGAATTGTTTTTAATTGTTTAACCGTTTCACCAAATTATTTCATTGATCTCATTAGTGATTTCGTTTCTCATTTTTAAATATTAGATTTCCTGTTTACAGACAACAGCTAATTCGTTACTAAAACAAATTGTTCCTAAGATGAAGAGATCCAGGAGTTATATTCATCTCAAGTATAAGCAGAAGAAGGTAACTAATTGTCCACTACCCAATATATAGCTTGGATCATTAGTAGTGTTCATTGGTTTATCAAAATAATTGATTAATGGGTATATTGATGTAATCTCATAATCAGGTTTCCGAATCTCCTACAAATACGTCCGCTGAAAGATTTGGAATTGGGAAGGTATTCTTTGACATATCCCATGGTTGACTTGTAGTATTCGATGATTTATTTTTCTTCTCATTATTATTTTGTAGAAACTAATTGTTCAAATACATATAGGCCAAACCATGCAAGTTATTCATAGACTCTGGTGAGGTTGCAGCTGGAAATGCCTTTGACAGCAACCCCAAAGAAAAGGTACATAATGTTGAGTTGCGTGAAGGTAATTGCCGTGTTCTGGTCCTGTATGCTAAAGATCTTGAAGCATTAGTCTCAATAACACATGAAGATGAGATAGTAACCATCAAAGATGCTATAGGGACATACGTGGCGTGGCCCAAAAAACTTGTAGTTGTAGAGGAAAAGGTATGTGGCTAATGTTGCATTGTATTCTTTGACCTGTTTTATTATTATCACTTTTGTATTTCTAGTCATGAATCTTATTTTGTAGGGTGAAGATACAACAACTTCTTTGGATTTCCTTGAGAAATTTTTGAACGATGCAACTTGCCATTTAAAAAAATTAGGGGGGAAGTTTTTGTTACAATAGAGGCCAATGTTTTCAAGACGGCAACCAATGACTCTGTATGAATTACAGAGGGCGATATCGAGAGTATCTGTAAACGAGAACTGTGGGCATCTGTTACTGATGTTGTTATTTACATCAGGTAATGCTAGACGTTATCCTCATATGTAGTAGTATAATCAACAATGTATCTATCATAAAGTATTAAAGCTTCACATGTCTCGATTTTCAGGTATTTGCATCAAAAAGCTCTCTCGACAAAAAAAAAAAACAAGTTTACCTTTACGGATCCTACGGTAATAACTGCAAGTGCATCTAGTTCTTCAAAATTGACCAGTGATTTGGTAGCGCGGATGGACAAAACAACTGAAGAACTTGTTTGCATACCCTATGTGAAGAAGTAAGTATTAGCGTGTTATACGTTTCAATATTAAAATTAAAACCACTAGTATTTGGTTTTAGAATGTTCTCACTTTTCATCTGTTGAAGAAGAGGATGTCTGAGTTGTCTCCTTTGGTGGACAAGTTCTGTGATTGATGTAGGAAAATGGATTATCATGCCCTAGGTTTTTTTATTATTATTGGAAGAAGTTATTAACTTTGGTTGTTTTACAACCATCATTGGGTCTTAATGGTTGTGAACTTGAGTATTCAAAATGTATGGTGGCTGGATTTGCAAGGGGGGCAACAAGATAAAGAAATTGACAAAATCATGCAAAGGTCAATTACATTTCTCTTTTCATACTAATTTTGTATTGTCATTAAGTATCTTCATATTTACTTAAACTTATTGTCATCCAGGGTTGTGGAAGGATGCCTTAGAAAAAGACATTCGAATGGTTCTATGGTGTTTTGTTTTCCACACTACAAGAAAAACGGGCTTAAGCGTCTAAAATCTTAGCAAGAGCTCAGAAATTTAATCGCTTAAATAGTTTAAGCGTCTAAAATTGCAACTGCCAGAAATTTTGGCGGCAATAAACATGTGTCCACTACTATTTAGCAACGAAAAAATATACTTAATCGCTAGATCCTTTGTGCAAGTAATTTAAAGCAACTAAAATAGTGATCATGTAGCTATTTACTTTGAGGCACCAACTCGTAGCAACAACAAAATAAATTGGTTGGTCAAACCTCTCTCAGCAACTAAGTTTGAGCCACAACCAAATATGTTTAACTGCTAGATCCGTTTTTCAAGTAATTTATAGCAGCTAATAGTTGATCATGTAGCTATTCAGTTTGAGGCACCGACTCGTAGCAATAACAAAATAAATTGATTGCTCAAACCTCTCTCAGCAACTAAGTTTGAGCCACAACCAAATATGTTTAGTTGCTAGATCCGTTTTTCAAGTAACTTGTAGCAGCTAAAAGTTGATCATGTAGTTATTCAGTTTGAGGCACCGATTCATAGCAACAACAAAATAAATTGGTTGCTCAAACCTCTCTCAGCAACTAAGTTTGAGCCACGACCAAATATGTTTAATTGCTAGATCCGTTTTGCAAGTAACTTGTAGCATCTAAAAAAGTGATCATGTAGCTATTCACTTTGAGGCACAGACTCGTAGCAACAGAAAATGAATTGGTTGCTCAAACCTCTCTCATCAACTAAGTTTAAGCCACCACCACATGTTAAAAAATCAATTACTTGGTAAAATCTCTCCCAGCAACCAAATTTATGCCGCTACCATCATTTCAAAAGAACTAATTTTTTAAAGTACATTTGAGAACTTAATTAGTATTAATCTAACAATCTTATTAGGATTTGTTTAATGGAAACATGAAAACTTATTCAAATCATTGTTTTCATTCACTATGAGCAAATGTTTGGATGCACAAATTGATTTTTTTTAACATGAGTCGATTAAATTAACTATAATTATAACCAAATATTTTTACAAATCTCACAATCCATATCATTCCTGTCAAAATTTGAAACTTTTAACATTTAATTCAACAATTTCAATATTAAAACCAAATTTTGTCATATCCTTGCCTTCTCTTAGAAATTAACCATTCCAACATCCAAAAAGCTATTTGTTCAACATTTTTCAAGAATTACAACAGTTTGCACATAGATTTTTGTACTAAACATTACTCAAAAAAGAGATTATCATAAATAGTTCAAGAAATGTTATGTTTTTACTTCTACATTCCAATGTTCGATTTTAAAGATATATGTACATTGAGGTAGTTTATAATTACATGTTATGTTACAGGTCCAAGCTTAAATGCATCTGAAAGTAAAGAAATGCCCTATTTCGGGCAAACAAGACGACAAGAAAACTCTGTGCTGCTGGGTATATGCATTTCCTCCTCGTCCGTAACTACTTGTGTAGTCTCCAATTTGTCTCTTGAACTGGAATGGTCAAAGTCACCGCAAACGATCTCCTGAGATTTCTCGAGTTCACTATCAGACTGTGAAGTTGGACAATAAGAGTCACCAAGCAGGACATCAGGAGATACCTCTTGTTGAATTATCAGTCTGTGAAGTTGTTTTTGGATTTTAGCTGTGACAATTAAGAAAAAGGAAAATTAGTAAACAATTAAGCAAATACAAATATATAGACTTAAATGATTGAGGAATCGCAACAAACCCAGTAAGCTCCACAGATACAAGAACATACTTCCCACTTTGATCCAAACTCTGCATAGATTACACTTCAGAAATTGCACTATACAAGATATAATTACATAGAGATTTCACTACTCAACACTAAATCATTTCAAGCCTAATATGTTTTCCAAAAGATTCAAATCTTGGGATGCAAAATGAAGAAAATGGCAGTTTCCTGTCTCAGTATGCAAATCTCCTTAACGATTAATCACAACTCTATTTACTCAAAATGATGAAAAAACTGATTTCGGCTTTGAGACCTTATACTTAATTCCAAGATACAAATTTCCATAAAGTTGACATATTGGTGATTCATTAATAGACACAGAAATGCAGTATAGTGAATTTATTCAATGCTCACGTGATGTACATCGAGGGCCATATCTCTGAAATGACATTGAAGAACCTAAGGAAACAACTGTTTTTTTCGTTTTTTGTATGCCCAACTACAACTGCTAACCTATAAATATAAACTGCAGAAAGAGTACAACACGGACAACAACTTCTAAACTAAGCAAAAACCCATACTTGCAATATATCAAAAGGGAAATTTGAACTGCAATATATCAAAAGGGAATTTTCAAAACCTTACAAAATAAACGAAGAGTATTAGATCAAAAAAGCTATGTTATGGAAGGAACCCTGAAAAGAAAAGAAAAGAAAAGAACATACCTAAAATTCTGGTCTCAGAGAGATTCATATCTTCCAAAGTGGAGTTAAGGAGGCTTGACTGCATTGGATCGTGTTTCGCCAAGATTATGAACCAGCAGATCTTTCTTAATACCTACATGGAAAATAATTGTCAACAAAGTTCCAAAAGAAACTGAGAAATAATAATGAACTAAAGAACAGATATTACCTGCACCATTTGTGCTGGATCTTCTTTAACATATGGAATATCATATATGGATTTGTAGCAACGGCATTTTTCAAATGATTATGAAGGAAAACAAAAGTAAGGAAAAACAAACTGACCTGCACATTTGGGAATATCCCACACAGGAATGGATGATGGAGTGCAGTCAGGAAAAACAAACTGACCTGGATCTTCATTACTAAACATTCAGAAACTGTAATTCCAAACGTATTGTTTTGTTAGGACTTGAGACAGTCGACACCAACTGGACAAACCAATTACATATCTTAACATAAAACCCCCTAGGATAGTACTCTAAAAATGGTGGATCGTGACAATTATGTTTCTTATTTGGCAATCTCATAAAGAAGAAAAACCAGTAAGCCAACAAAGATTGTTAGCTGTAGTTCAGTTAAACTATTGGGCCCTGTGGGTCCTACCTGAATATAATGAATCTTCAAAATTTGAACTCAAAAGATAGACCAGTTATGTCAGGTTTCTATAAGTGCAAGCGAGTGCTTTCTTGTTCTTGTTAGCGTATTTCTTTCCTTCTATCAACTGTGCAAGCTAGTGAACACTACTTCCAATCACTAGAAACACATTAAAGTAGAGGAACAATAAATAATTTCTCAAATTTAAAAGAAACATATACAAATGGCTAACCATTTAAGCTTTGGGTCAGTGAAAAACTTTTTAACTAAATTCAACCACCAGTCCACCGAGGATGCTGGGATCAATAATTTCCTGCAGTGTCTCTTTCAGCTGTTTCTCTTCATCTGCAGGCAGAGGCTAAAGGATAAGAAGAAGAAAAACAAATAAATTAAGGGTTTGTTAATAACACATTTACAAACAACATCCACATAAATCTAGTCATGTTTATGCTTTATCTGTCGACATCGAGTTCTTTAAAACTCAAACCCTCGATATAGTTACAAGCTGCGAGAACTACTATGGCATGTTGCTCTTAGAAGTTGGAGTGAATATAAACACTTAGTAAAGTGGCTTACAATGACAGTTGTAACAATGGCAGACACCTCTCCCTTGTGTGCCATGGTCCACTCCACAAACCTCTTTGTGATAGTATCAATGTGGCGTAGTCTCCCATTGTGAGCCAAAACAGCTGGTGCAAAATAAAGTAAATAATCAGGAATGCCATGATGCACAAAATTTATAAAATACAAAGAAATTTAACATAAGATACAAAGTGAATAAACCAATAATTTAATGGTTTTGGGCTATCACACATTTTCATGGTTTGATGTTTGACATATAATAGAGGAAATCGCCAGATTAGCAACAATACAAACTATGTCGCAAAGAGAAACAATGATAAAGCCATTCACACATTTGAAAAAATGCATGTCAGATATAACAAAATTCAAGTAAACTGAATAAAACATATAAAGCTACAACGGAAGTAAACTGAATACAACTTATAAAGCTATAACAGAAGGCATAAGTATGACGATATGAGGCTTCCTTAGATACTTAAATCACAGGCAGGATTCAATGTTCAAATGAACTTCACTACGAAAACTGAAGAGTGCCCACTGCCCAGTCTAAAGAAGATGTCATGAAACCATAAAAGGACACACTTCTGCCAATACAATAAGAAAATAAACCAATACCACTTTTGCCATCGGTGCAAGTTTCAAGTCCTCTTTTTAATTGTCAGAGCAACACAAATAAGCTTTAGAAAAACACAACACAGTACACATATCATGAAACTTGCATACCTACAAATTCTCTTAATCAGTCACTGGAACTCTCTTCAACAACTCAACATTTGAAACCCATTCTCTGCTAAGACTCGACCCCATCTGCCAACTAAAACCCATGTCATCTTCTCCATTTACACTTTATTAACCCTGAAAGTTCATGAAACAGTGACACTAAGTACCCAATAGCATTCCTTGCGTCTCAATCAGGGTTCAGATTTCCTACAAAGTGGCAAGTATCTATGTTTTTAGTTTCTTCAGTTAATTAAAACTTGAAACATCATTATACTAAAAGAACATACTACCAGGTTAAATTCATGCCAGATACAAAGCTATTAATCATTAAAATGTAAAATCGAGACCAAACCTGTCAAAGATCAGGAATTTTTGGATCCAAAAAATTTCTCTCCTCTCTGAAGACTGTGCGTCATTTTATTCAACCTCTCTCTCTACTGCAATAACAAACACCACCACCATTATATGTGTTAAACAATGAAACAGGGTAGCAAACATGGATTCTTACTCTCAATTTCGAATTTCAAAGAGAAACAGCTACCAAATCAAAGAGAACCCATTACAATAAAATCCCGAGACTTCCCCAATAAATATTGCTTCCAATTCAGATCAGAAATCAAGCCTCAAATTACCAAATTCAAAACATGAAAACAAGACCAAGAGAGAGATGTTACTGTTTTGGCGATGACAGCACCCCCAACCTTCATCAAAAGCATCAACTTGTTCTACCCATTATTTCAGATTCGGCGGTGATGGTGCAGTTGATGAAAAGAGACGAAAAGAGAGAGAAAAAAAACAACATTGAAGAGAATTGTTTTTTAGGGTTTTGAAAAGAAAAGTTTAACGTTGGATAAGCCACCTCATACGGATCATAGAAAACTTTTGATGGTCCAGATTCGATGTTGGATGCTCATAAGGATTGTGTGTTAGTTACCATTGTGTATTAGTTACCAAAGTGTGCTAGTTACCATTGTGTGTTAGTTACAAGGTGGATAACGGATTTCGGATGTCGGAAGAAAAACGTAATGGATTTTAGAAATTAGGATTCATCAAAAATATTTGGGTTTTTTTATAATTAGGGTTCTTAGTTTGTCATTTGTTTTAGTGTTATGATTTAATGAATTGGGAAAGGAATTTGGATGTTGCTTAATTTCTTGAATAAATTAAGTTAAGCTTTACCTAATAACAAAAAATATTGTTTTCTTATTTGATATTAAATATATGATCATCCCAATTGAAAGGAATTGGGACGCAGAGCATGATGAAGAATTGGGTGAGTATTAGTCCCAATTTTACAGTATTAGTCACTCTTAAGTTTTTGCACACTTGAGACATCCCATTTTGCTTGTCCGATAAGTTTAACGAGTTAGGGGAAGAGGTTACTAAGGATAATAAGGTGTAAATGACGAACATGACGATTCAGAATTAGGTGAAGAAACACTATGAGGAGTACATGACGGACATCGATGGGTTAAGGGTACTGGTGAAGATTCACCAAATCAGGGGAAGAGGTTACTAAGGATAATAATACGAACATCGATAGGTCGGGTCACCAATGAAGATTTCGACTTAGGGGAAGAGGTTATTAAGGATAATAAGCCGAACATCGATGGGTTTAGGGCACCGATGATGACTCCGACTTAGGGAAAGAGGTTATTAAAGATAATATGCTGAACATCGATGGGTTTAGGGCACCGATGATGATTCCGACTTAGGAAAAGAGGTTATTAAGAATAATATGCCAAACATCGATGGGTTTAGGGTACCGATGAAGATTCTGACATAGGGAAAGAGGTTATTGGCTGAAATCAAAAGGAATTGATGGTTAATAAGTGAATTTGAGTATGAATGATAAGTAATGGGTGGTTGATTAATGACGCTTCATATGGGTGAGATCGAAAATCAGGTGAAATTGATTAATAACGGGACCAATCGAGTAGGATTGAGGGTTATTGGGTGAAATCTAGTAGGATTAAGGGTTATTGGGTTAAATCGAGTGGAATCATACAATGATTGAGCATTGTACAAAATTGTATAATTGATGACTATAGAGTGAAATTTAGTGAGGTAAATGGATGAAAACTTGAGAACTTAGTATTAATCCAACAATCTTATTTGGATTTGTTTAATGGAAACATGAAGACTTGTTCAAATCATTATTTTAATTCACCATGAGTAAATATTTGGATGAAATTGTTTTTTCTTTAACATGAGTTGACCAAATTGACTATAATTAAACAAACTCTTTTACAAATCCCACAACTCATATCATTCCAGTCAACTAAATTGAGTATAATGAAGCAAGTTGTGTTCTCAGGATGATATTAAAGACATCAAAGAATATTATGGTTAATCATTTTTATCACAATAGAGTTCGCAATAGTCATTAATATTGGTTTCCCAAATTAAAGCATGATATGCTAATTGAATAAATGATCAGAATGTTTTCAATAAAAAAAGATTAGATGTTTCCATAAACTTAATGTAAACTACTCCAAATATTACTAGAAAAACAAAGGTCAGATACCTATGTGCATAAATATTCTAAATATTATTGCATAAGAAGGCACAAACGCTTCCAAAGAATTCGAGTCATTACTTATCCTATGGTTTAACAAAAAAAATAAAGTTTATTTTTGAAGTTTAGTGAAATATAAATACGTAATATAAATTCTCTTGTTATTAAACTGAACTATGATAGCTATTACAACGATTGGTATTTATAAAATTAACTAGTATAATATTGACTAGTATAACTAGGACTCGTGCCCTTAGCCCACTTACAGAACCTGCACACACTTGAGCCCTTAGATACTTAACACCACTATTACACACCATTACCCTCCCTCAAGCTCAAGGGGGATGGAGAAGACACCTTGAGATTGTCCTTAACTCAGCACCACTATTCCACACCATAACACCACAAGAGTAAGGATGATGAAGAGTGAAATTGCTTCTCTAGAAATGAACAATGATTATCACCACTGACAGTTAGAATAATTGCAGCAGAAAACACACCATAAGGGAGCAGTGATAAGGTTACTAAGGATAATAAGGTGTACAAGACGAACATGACGGGTTGAGGGTTCGGGGTTCGGGGTTCAGGGTTCAGGGTTCATGTACACCTTATTATCCTTAGTAACCTTTTTCCCTAACTCGTTAAACTTATCGGACACGCAGAATGGGATATCTCATGTATGCAAAAACTTAAGAGTCGCAATGGTAACTATCACACACAATGATAACTAGCACACATATTGGTAACTAACACACAATGGTAACTAACACAAAATGGTAACTAACACACAATCCATATGAGCATCCAACAGCTAATCTGGACCATTAAAATCTTTCCATGGTCTGTATGAGGTGGCTTATCCACCGTTAATCGTTTTTTTCAAAACCCTATACAAAAGTTTGTCTTTCATTTTCGCCCTTTGCTTTTCTCTCTCTCTCTGTCTTTCTTCCAATTTGAGCCGCCGGTGGAGAAACTAGGGTTCCATATTCGACTGCACCATCATTGAAACCCAAATGAAAACTTAATTATTATTCTCCGCCTCAATCTCAGTCTCTCATCGTCTTCCTTATACTCAGATTCATCATTGAAACCTAAGTTTATACATCATAACTAACTCGAAATCAATGATTTCTCCATGAAAACTCTGCACCTGTTTTACATCGATGAAGATTTGAATCCACCAACTCCAGTTGCAATCTCAAAATACTGCTGGTAATGAAAGAGAAGGATCAAATAATTTTACATCAGATGTTTTATGACCTTGTAGATCTAAATCACGCCTTTTAGTATATGAGTTGTTGCGTCTTTTGGATCCAAGGATTAAGTTAATAAACAAGACAGTGAAGATGGAGACATTAGTAGTCTTAGAGATCAAAATCTAAGAAGTAGTTTTTTTTCCTCGTTAATTTTGTTATGGAAATCCTAATTTTTCCGTTTAAATTTTGTGTGGATTGTAACTTAAGCATTGTTCTTTGTTATATCATTCGTAGGTTAAGGATATCTAACTGGAAAGAGAATCAAGTCCAGTTTGGCTGGTGGTGAAAATGATTTTGGATGAACAGCTTCAACCACTTCGTGAGAAACAAATTTTAAGGTATACAAACATTATTACTTCCTCTGATTTCAATTTCTCAACTTTGGTTTTTTTTATTTTTCACTGTTTTAGCTTATTTTACGGTTTAAATATTTGGATTTGGGTATTTTTGATTGATTTTATTGTTTGTACAGTTTGTAGTCATATGGGTTTTCTGTTTTTCTCATCTTTTTACTTATGGGTTTCTTTGAATGGATGAAAGTTGTGCTTGTATGGGGTTTTCCTGCCATTTTATTTGTACTTTATGTTGTTTTTGTTTTTGTTGTTGTGGATGTATGGTTATCGAATGTGAAGTGTAAAATTTAGCTTCTAGACTTCAAATTTGTTTGCTTCCAAAACAAAAGAGTGAAGTGTAACATTTATCTTTATCGAATGTGACAACGCGTGCATAACATATCTGTTTGTCTTCTTCATCAGAGGGTTGCAACCA
>JAJJMC010016109.1:25941-69871 GCA_023531435.1 Papaver californicum
GAGCCTGTCCCAAGCCTTTGTTACTTGAGTGGCTTCCTCTTTTCTAGATATTTTAACGTGAGAAACCTCCACTTTTGCTGTCCCACTTTTGCCAAAACGAATCCCATAAGAAGGGCATAAGATATTCCTTATAGAACTTGAGTTAGCCACTTTTAGAATCCTAGTGGAATTAGGAAATGTGCTAAGTTCCCTTATTCCAGCCCCAAATTCTTTCCTAATCCTATATGACTTCCCCAAGCTAGAAACTACTCCACCAAGGCTAGCCACTAGCCCATCAAACCACTCTAGCACCTCCAACTCGTCACTTAGCACATTAGCACATACGGTTCAGCCAACTTAGCGCCTGGGCGCTAGCAGCACAAGCTAATTTGCCACCATGTGGCTTTGCCCATAACTTCCTCATACGAGATCAGAATGACCTTTTTCTTTCGCCGTTGGCTTTGTAATTCAATTTCCTACACTATGGAGGGTGAAAGGCCTAAATTCATCAGAGTTTTACTGGCTCCTCGGTAATTCTTCTCATACAGCTCCATTCTGCGGGTTTCTGAACTGTAACCTGAAAAGACAACTAAACTTCGAAAGTAATAATAAACATAGTAATTCACTCAAATATAGCAAATAAGGGTCAGGAAAAACTACTCAAAATATATGATTTATGCACCTATCAGTTATCTAATGACAATTTTATTAAAAGCTAAATTTTCTTTCTATAATTTTATTGAGCAGTATCAGTAACTAGTTTGCTACAAATTAGCCTTCTACAAAGTTGACTCTTCTATGACAGTTTTACGAAGAAACTCTCATCTTAGTCTAAGAAGTTAAGTTTTTAATGACAGTTTTTATGGAGAAACTGTCACCTTAGTAAAAGAAATTAAGTTATACATGACCGTTTTTTTATGGAGAAACTGTCACCTTAGTAAAAGAAACTAAGTTATCCATGACAATATTTATGGAGAAACTGTCACCTTAGTAAAAGAAATTAAGTTATCCATGATTGTTTTTATGGAGAAACTGTCACCTTAATAAAAGAAATTAAGTTATCCATGACAGTTTTTATGGAGAAACTGTCACCTTAGTAAAAGAAATTAAGTTATCCATGACAGTTTTGATGGAGAAATTGTCACCTTAGTAAAAGAAATTAAGTTATCCATGACAGTTTTAGTTAGAAAATGTTATTATATATTGTCAACAATGACAGGTTTATGAAAAAACTAATACTAATAGTTATGATTCCGTGACAGTTTCTTATAGACCCTTTCGTAATAGAGCCTTTAATGACAGTGCAATAATTTCTAAAACTGTCACATAAGTATTTTGGTGGCAGTTTTGAACTGTCACGGAAGCCCAAATTTGTACTAGTGTAATGTATTAGAGGCTTTTCCATGAATCAAACTCAGAAAATAAGCAACACAATGAATACAAAGATATAACGCAACAAACCCATTTGTTGCATCAAAGGAAGATTACAAAACTTTTCCATAAATGGACTACACAAGCCAATCACCCCTTTTGCGATTGCCTAACTCTCACTAACTCTCAATGGTTCTTCATACGAACCTACTTACTATCTAACTAGATTATTTGATTCCTAGCCTATTTATACTACAAGGATCAGGCCAAAACCGTTTGCAATCAAGTGCACAACCTATGGACAGCCATGTGACAATAGTTAGTTATCCTAAACTCCAATGTGCTTCTCCAACCACCACATGTCGTACTGTGTACCAAGGATGCTACACTTGTCCTTGGAAGTTAGGGATGCGAAACATGTTACAAAATCGCTTCATAGCCGTTCCAATCCATCTTCACACTCTGGCATACTTGTGATGCTTGTAACTAACTCATAACCGCCATCCTGAGCCATTGTTGCATTCTTGAGTACGCATCAGTCTGTCTTGTAGCTTCCTCGAGTAAGCATCAGTTATCGCATTGCATCTTAAGGTACGCATCAATTCCTTGCCGTTTCCTTGAGTATGCATGTTCTCTACTCACATCACTTAGCCAATCAAATGGCCACAATAACGCGTTTGGCCTGCGTCATTCTTAAACTCGGACTTCCAAAGCGTTGGCCTAGCTTCAGGCTAATGCATAACTCATCGCATGACTTATCTTGCACCCTTGATCCATTCCTTAAGTTGGGTTAACTCTGGATCCTCGCGGTATGCACCATTGCACCGTCAATGTTGCATGTGCCAACAGCCTTTCTTGTCTAAGCTTAATGTCGTTGCATCGTCGGATAAATATAGTTTCATTTTCTAGGACGCTTAATCTGGCGTCATACTAATGCACTATTATGTCGTGATGCTTACTTGAGGAAGTATTACTGACCCTGTGGCGCTTACCCGAGGATGATTACTCAAGGAAGCGTCCAAGTTGCTATGAAGCTTATCTAAGAAAGCTTCACTTATCTGTGATGCATACACAAGAATGTATCACTGGAAAGTTCATTTGATGGATGTACCTTACTCTTTTTTTTCAAACATATGGAAATGCGATTGCTACATATATAGGGAGGGAGCTTTGGTTGAATTTGCATGAGCCGTAATGAACATAAATGCGATTTGGCCTACATGTTGGTGCATACTTGATGCATAAGCATTAATATTCTATGTAGCTTACCCGAGGAAGCTTGAATGATGCAAAACATTATTCATATGGGTTGCGCGCTCGAGAATGCATTATGCATATTAAGTAGCGATAGTTATGCACAAGCATGTACGTAACGTGCGGAAGTCCCTTGGCCTATAAGACTAGGCTTTTATTGGCATTAGGTCCTGGCACATAAGTTGGAATCGAGGTTGGGTTTGCCTAAATAAGCTTATGTTGTTTTTTCTTTTTGAAATGACCCTTCGGATGAACTATGGTCATGTTTGATCCCTTGAAGGTATGGGTTGGGTACGTAAGAAGCCGCAATGCAATTCATTGAGGTGTAACACCTTGTCACTCATATAATCTAATTTATTGGTGATCATGACATTATGGTAACTCATATCATCTGGCCCGGCAAAGCTTAGTCAAGAGATGATTGTTTTCACACTCGATGATGTAGTAATAATTCAATTCGACTGATTGTTCATACTTCCTATCAACCTTTATGGCATGGAATGGCATGTGCTGAATGTTGCACCGTTGGCAAGAGCAAGATCAGTGCAGGCTCCAGTGCATGGTCAAAGCAGAGTTTTGAGGAAATAAAAAATTAGGTCTACAATAGCCAATGCGCTAGTCCAAGGCATGACTTAGGCATGGATAATGTTCATAAGCAATATTTGCATGTCAAAGGCATCATCATTGGTTTATCTTGCCTTGAGCCCTTAGGAGGACAAGGGTGAGTTAGAACGGTGTTAAGAACAGTATGGAAACTATGTTACGAGACTCATTCTTATAAAGCATGCTTGGGAAGGAAAATTGACCTGCATTTTCCTAACGAGAAGTGAAGCTTTAAGGCCAGGTTACCGTCTGCTCGAGTGGCGCATCGGAGAAATTTCCTAGTTCGTCACAGTTGGTATGAGAGAAAGTTCCGAGAAAATACAAAATTTTGGAATCGTCAGTTGAGTATATTATAATGTGACTACAAAATTTAACTTCAAAAGAAATAGGTTAAAGGTTGAAGGGTTGGCCAACTTTCTCGCAAATAAGAGAGTTTGTAACTGCTAAGCTTGTTACTTTGCAAAATCGTGTTGGATGCGCTCGAGTGTACTGTGAGTTTGTCAGGTCTTAATAGGATCCTTTACCATACGGTTGGTAACCCAGAAGACCGTTGCTGGAACGGTGGTAGACAACGATACTGATCATCCCAACCCTTCGCTGGAACGTTGTGTGTTGTCAGGCTTGCTATCTCCCACTTTTGAGTGGCAATATGGAAGACCGTTGGATGTACCGGTAGGATTGCATTCAACTGCCTTGGATATTGAGTTTGATCCTCATGGTATTAAATTAAATATTGCTTTTCATGTTCGATGGCCCTTTCAACCATTGTGAACCTTGGGTATTCTAAAGTGTTATGGTATGGGACGTGCACTTAAGATCTCGTATTGGGAATTTATTTTGCTTTCTTGAGCATGTGGTATGGGACACATGTTTAAGACTCCAAATCAATTTTCTCGGTATTGTTGTAAATGATTTTCTGACCCCTGAGCATGCGATATGAGACGTATGTTTAGAAAGTCTAAATCGGTGTTTACGACAATTGCAAACACTATAGGGATTCCTTGATATGCGGTGTAGGACGTATATTCATAAGGTCCTGATATGTATTCATAACAAACGTTGGGACTCTTAAAGGATTTTTGTGCATCATGGTATGGGACATATATGCAGGAAATCCAAATCGATGAAGCTTGACCACAATAGTTTTAAAGTTTAATCTCAGGACGAATTTTTTTGAAAGGTGTAATAGTGTAACACCCACATTTTTGGCTAAAGGGTAAAATAGTAATTTTATATACTAATGGCAAAATGGTCACTCAAGGGTAAAATAGTAATTTTACACACAATGTGAAAAATGATCACTAAGGGGTAAAACATTAATTTTATATACAAGTGGGAAAATAGTCACTCAAAGATAAAATAGTAATTTTAAACACCATTGGCAAAATAGTAATTTTAAACACCAAGGGAAAAATGGTCGCTAAGGGTAAAATTGTAACTGTAAACATCAGGCGTAAAATATTAATTTTACACACCAGGGGAAAACCGGTCATTCAGAGATAATATAATAATTTTATACACAGGGGCAAAACAGTCATTCAGAGGTAAAATAGTTAATTTATTCACCAAGGGTAAAACAGTCACTCAGGGGTAAAATAATAATTTTACTAAAGGTCGAGGATGCTTACTTGAGGAACCACCGCTACCTATATGTTGCATACTCGAGACCACATTATACTGTTAAGGAACTATTATGCCATGATGCATACTCGAGGATGCATCACTGATGTGCAGTAGATGAATGTCCCTTCCCCTCCTTATTTTTACTTGTAGAAATACGAGTAGGACATATATAGAGAGGAGGTGCTGGTTGAAAATTCATAAAGCTTACCCGAGGAAGCATCACAGACCCATATTGCATACCCGTGAACGCATTATAGTGCTAAGGCACTATTATGCCGTGATGCATACCCGAGGAAGCATCACAGACCCATGTTGCATACTCAAGAATGCATTATAGTGCTAAGGCACTATTATGCCGTGTTGCACATGCCCGAGAATGCATCATTATTGTGCAGTAGATGAATGTCCCTTACCCTCCTTATATTTACTTGTAGAAATACGAGTAAGACATATATAGGGAGGAGGTGTTGGGTAGAAGTTGATGCTTACTCAAGGAAACATAATTGTCCCGTGAAGCTTACCGAGGATGCATACCCAAGGAAGCATACAAGCTTCTATGATGCATACCCGAGAAGGCATTATAGTTCTATGTGTCATACCCAAAAATGCACCTTGCAAATTTTTGGCTTGAGTATGACTCGGCAACATAGTGGTTCAGTGAAAAAAAATCCACCCACTAGCGTTTCAGCCTTATAAGGTTGCACTCTTGCTAAAAACACACACCTAGAAGACAAACAACGGAAGACTTGCTTTATTATCTCTTTACCTTAAATTGTAGCCCATACTACAACAAGTTCATGCCAAGATTAAGGTTCAAAGATTAAAGGAATAATTACTTAGAATGGAACAAACACAAGCAAAGCTTTAAGCCAACGAAACCCTTTTCATTAACTTAGGGGAAGAATACAAAATTTTTCCAACAATGGACTTACAAGCTTATTCTTTCAATAAACTTAAACTCACTCTACTGCAACAATGGTGCCTCTAATAATCCAAGACTCCCTGTCATAGTGGTTCTCTAGCCTATTTATAGATCCAAGAACCCATCCAAGTCGTGTCCAACTGATTGCACGGCCTATGGACTTCCACCTGTCCATAGGCAGTTCCCCTAACCGCCAACTACCATACCAACTGCTAACTTTTGTGTTGTTAGACTAGGAATGCTCCACTTGTTCTTAGCAGTTAGGCTATGCCAAACATGGTTATAAACCCAGTTTATAACCTCTCTAGTTCATTTATCTACTCTAGCATACTTGGGATGCCCATAACAAACTCATAACCGTAACTTAACAATCATGCCTTGTGCTGCATCCTTGGCTACGCATCAGGCTCGCGTGTTGCACCCTTGAGTACGCTTCAGCTTCTTTTCGCTGCATCCTCGAATACGCATATATTTTCATGTTGTGTCCTCGAGTATACAACAACTTTAACAACTCAAGACATACCTCTACTTAGTCGAGTAACTGAACACAATGACGCCTTTGGCATGCGTCATTGTTGCATTTGCATTTCCTAAGCCTTTGCTAAGTTTTAGGATAATGCATAAGTTATCGCATGACTTATGTCGTATCCTTAATCCATTCCATGAGCTTTGGCAAACTATGGATTCTCGGACATGCACCATTGACCCAACAATGTTGCATATGCCCACGGCCTTCCTTGTCTTAGCTTCATGTCGTTGCATAGTCGGATAATGTAGCTACATTTACTAGGCCGTTTTGGCTGCGCGCTATAGACCTCCTCCACTCAATCATGAATTACTTAGCTTAGCATGCTTCAGAGCCTATGTAACACCCGTAAATTTTTGCATGAAGCTTACTCAAGGACGTGTCATGGCCGGGGTTGAAGCTTCATCCTAAGCTTATAAAGCTTACTCAGATATGTGTTAGTGTGCGGATTCCTTGACCTCGAATTATAGTGTTAAGGCCCTATTATACGTGATGCGTATTCGAGGAGTGTCGTAGTTCTAAGGCACTATGATGCCATGATGCATGATCCAATGCATCACTGAGCCGAACTTGTAAAAGTTGGAGCATCGTAGTGCAAATGCACTACATGCCGTGATGCATGATCCTATGCATCACTAAGCCGAAGTTGCATAAGTTGGTGCAACATAGTTCTAAGGCACTATTATGCCGTGATGATGCAATGCATCACCGAGCCAATGTCGCTATTCGATGAACGCATCATAGTTCTAAGACATTATTATGCCGTGATGCATAATGCAATGCATCACCGAGCCAAGTATGCATACCGTGATGCATCAGCGTGTTTATTCGCAACAGCTTTGGCAATAAATCTTCATTTTGGCATTGCAGTCGATGGATGTCCTCTACCTTTCTAATATTTATTTGTAGAAATATGAATATAACATATATAGGGAGGGGACGTTGGATGAATGTGATTGAGCGGTAATGCTCCAACTGGTATCATAGAAAGTTCCTAGAAAACACTAGGGACTGTGAGTTTTGGACTCGTCATTGAGCATTTTGGATTATGACTACAAAAATTTTCCTTCAAAGGAAATAGAAAAGTTAGAAGAGTATTACAATTGTTGTGCGAACATAGAGGGGATAAATGAGGCCAAGTACCTACGTAAAGTAAATTGTAACTTACAAGTTACTCCGCTAAGATTTTGACGCGCTTGAGTGTACTCTCAGTTTGCCAGGAAACCCATTTGGAACGGTGGCTGGTATCCGGATACCCTTGACACTAGAACTGATCACCCCCTCACCCGTGCGGCACGGTGTGCGATGTCAGGTTGGCTAGCACCCACTTACGAATGGAAGATCGTCCCGGACGATGGCTTGCATCCGAATGCACTGGCATTACAGTTTTGTCCTCATAGTATTACGCTAGAAACTATTTATAGAATGACGATGACCCTTTTCAACCTATGTGAATTTTGGGAACTCTTAAGTGTATGTTATGGGACGTCCACTTAAGATCTCGCGCTGAGTAAATTCTTTTGCATTCTTGAGCATGTGTTATGGGACGCATGTTTAGGGATCCAATTTGAGTTTTCTCCTTAAAGTTATAAAAACCTTTGTTGATCCTCGAGCATGCGTTATGGGACGTCGGTTTGGAAGGTCTAGATTGACGTTTATGGAAAATTGTGGGCCCTATTTGGATTCAGGGATGCGATGTGGGATGCATTTTCCGAAGGTTCTAATTTGTGCTCATTAACAAGCATCGGACCCTTGCAAGATCTCTGTGCATCATGAAATGGGACATGTGCATAGGAAACCTTAATCGATGAAGCTTGTCCATAATAGTTTTGAGTTAAATTTCGAGGACGAAATTCTTTGAAGGTGGTAAGAGTGTAACACCCGCAAATGGCCTGGGTTGAAGCTTCATCCTAAGCTTATAAAGCTTACCCAGATATGCATTTGGGGTGTGGATGCCTTGACTATGAATTTTAGTGTTAAGGCACTATTATGCCGTGATGCATTATGCAATGCATCACCGAGCCAAAGTTGCGAGAGTTAGAGCATCATCATAGTGCTAAAGCACTATTATGCCGTGATGCATTATGTAATGCATCACCGAGATAAAGTTGCATAGGAGAATACATCATAGTGCTAAGGCACTATTATGCCGTGATGCATTATTCAATGCATCACTGAGCCAAGAATGCATCACCATGATGCATCAGCGTTTTATTCGCAACGGCTTTGGCAAGAAATCTTCATTTCGTCCTTGGCAGTCTATGGATGACTCTTACCTTTGTTATTATTTGTTTATAGAAATACGAATAGAACATATATAGGGAGGATGTGTTGGTTGAATGTGCATGAGCGGTAATGCACATCTAGCTATGTGATATAGCCTATACGTTGGAGCATACTTGATGCATAAGCATCAATATGCTGGTAGATTAACCGATGAATCTTGAATATGCTTATTCATATGTCGTATATAAATCACCCTAACTATTTCAAAATATGATTTAATTCATATTTCGTATATGATGATCTAATTCATATTTCGTATATGATGATCTAATTCATATGTCGTATATCAAATCACCCTAAATGTGATGTGAAATTTGTAAGGAAATTATAATGTGATTTAGGAAAAGTTCATTACCTTGAGTAGTTTGTTGACCATAAACCTTGTTAAACTTGAAGGAGCGATGACTATCTTTCCCCTGTTTGGAAGGATTTGCAACAACCAACTCTCCATTTTCACCAATGTATTCTATGGTTGTCTACTTTTTGTTTTGTCCATATAAAAAAGGCCGTACACGACAATACATTCGAATATTTGCTATCAAAGAAAAACCATGAATAAGCAAAACACACCAAAAAATTAAGTCATACAAATTAAAACTTTCTAAGTTAAGCATTGGCACCTTTTAAGTCTTGAACCTCATTGTACAGCCTTCGGTTTTCTATAAGAACCATGTGATAATTTTCAGCCGCATCCGCAAATCCTTTAAGCTTTGTCCCTGCAACACGGGCAAGATAGTAACAAATGAGGATATTGTACATGATTGCAAGATCGTGAATAATATAACAACTAGTTCCAAATTTCCTACCCAAGCGACCAAATTTCTCTGCATAGTTCCTTTGCACATTGATAACTTCTTGCTTAATGGACTCAGAAGTCTTCCTTAGATCCTGAAGAATTCACAAGATTGAATGAGGTATCAAACTTCAATAACCACAGTGCAAAAGCTGAGAAATGATAGATTAGGATTTACCTGAAGAGCTTGGAACTGGAAATCCATGAAACTCTGGTATTTTTGTTCTTTCTTGTCCCACTTATGAGCTTTGGATTCAGAAAAAAATGCCTCGAGTTATGTCTCCTTATTTTTAGACTCCGCCAAAAGGGACACAAGTTTATTCAACTTCTGATCGAACTCAACTTGATTTTCTTTTGCCTGTTCTTCCAATTGTAGGGTACGTTGTTCATAGTTCTTCTTGGTTATTTCCAATTCTTATCTCAGAGTTGAAATTTCAACCTCAGTCTGATCCTTCTCTTTCATTAATCTAACCACATCCTACTCTTACTGTTTCTTCCGCTCTTCTATTTTGGTTTTCTCAATCTGCAATAACGGGATAACTTATTTCACAAGTCTGTTTGGAAATAATTCAATAGTAATACTTTTGTATCATACTTAAGAAAATAAGAGTAATGGTGAAGTGGACCTTTAACTGCTGAAGCCGGTTCATAGCAATCTGCAATGAAACAAATAATGCAAACAATTATAAAGGTATGTGAGATATAAATAAGATAACTGATAAACTTCTGAATCTAAATATAAGACTCAGGCTTTGGTTATTACCTGGGTCTCTTCACTAGTCCCAGTGGCAAGGTTTTCAAGTACTTTAATTCTAGATTGATACTTTTCTTCGTGATACTTGTACAAATTTTTTTGCTGCAGGTCAATATCACGAAGTTTTAATTTTAAACAACAATGAAATCACTCTGATACGAGCAAACAAATAAGTTTGTAAGAAAGTATATTACCCTTCTAATGTGGTCTGCTTGAGTTGCAATTCGTCGCTCAATTTCTTGCATAAATTTTTTCAAAAACGATTGATACACGCTGCGCAAAAAAAAAAAAGCCTCACATTAAGGATTTTGTAAAAAGACCTGTGTTTCGATGAAGAAAAGGGAAAAACTTATCAACTAGTGCATGCTTTACTAAAACATTAAAGTATCTTCTCACTGGCATACTTGAGGTATTTCCCCATTTTTCTTTTCAATGCACTCGTCTAAGATTCCACGAATGACACTCAAAAGTGATTGAGTTGGGGCATTCTGCAATGAAGACACTAAAAGAAATTAGGAACTCATTCAATAGCTCTCAAACATAAATGAAACTAGGAAACATATAAAACCTAATCACATGAAATGAGATGAGATATTTACATCCAAACTATTTGATTTCATCATTTCAGATATCTTAGATTCAGGAAGATCATCATAACGTCCTTCTTTTAACTGAAACACCTCATGAAACTTATGTCCAACATGTTGTATCAATGCAGCTGACGTTTCTACAGAAGACAAGGTCGAATAATGAGCGGAGGTTATTTCTGAATACACAAACATACTGATGTAATTTTATATAGTGGTAAAAAGAGGTTCGATTCTCGAACTTGTGAAGGTAATGATTTTAGAAAATATTGGACTTAACCTAAACTAATAAAAATCAGGAGAATACACTAGAGATGATTTTTAGAAAATATGGAAAATACCAGGAGTCAGGAATCAGGTAATTCTAACAATCTATGTGATTAATCATGTAATTCTTTTTAACAATTTAATTCAAGTTTGCCAAAAATATGTTTCCTAAAAGAATAATTGTAAATCCTAAGCATGAGACATCAAGAGTAATTAACTAAGCATGACCCATCAAAAGAGAACACAACTATTTAATAAAAACATTTTTTTTTAATTTAAATCCATGCAAATAATAATAAAAGAATTATAAATAATTATTAGAAAATAATTAAATCACATAAAATTGAGAAAATACCTTATCCATCATCCCAGTAAATAAACTTACCCCATGGTGAAGAAAACTTGCTCAAAAGTTGGTTTCATTGCTCAAAATATTGATTACAAGGTTTAAGAATAGTGCAACAGCTGAACAGATACGTATATAAGTGTCACAGAACAGGGTTCAGCTGTTACAAAGAGCTTTAAGCAACAGAACGTTCAAAACTTAACGCAACAGGAGCAGAGCTGCAACAGTGGAACAGCAACACTTATAAATGTTACTGAGTCGTCTTCTTCGGTGATGGTGGATGAAGAACACGCCGGCCGGAGCACCAGCAGGTCACCGGCGGCACCGGAACTTCACCGGATTTTCTCTGAATTGCTCCCTAGGCTTCTGTATATGTTTTTCTTCGATTCTTTTGGTATTTATAGACTTCACAAACCCTAGAGAGAGTTCTAAACCTAATAGAACTCTCTCGAATCACTCCAATTCTTCAATCCCAATCCAAACAGGAACCGAGTCCTGATTCCGGCCAGAAATGGGTTTCTCGAGCTGATTTCACGGGATTTCTTGATGTCTTTCGATTTCTTCCAACTCTAATTGCAATGGGTCATCTTCAATTGCCGAAAACAACCCAAAAATCGCAACCAAATCCATTCCTGTTTGAAACAGGACTTTCCCGATGAGTTGGATCGGCCGATCCTGGGTTAACTCGCTGGCTCGCTGGGTTGACTCGCTGGCTCGCTGGGTTGACCCGCTCCAGCTCAGCCCGATCCAAGGGTGCCCCAATCCAAAGTGTGGGTGCCTTGATCCATTTTCCCGGGTGCTTTGAACACTTTTTGAGCCAATTTTTCCACAAATCTTTATTCTTCTAATGTACCTACAAAAGCATAAAAACACGAAATAGACACACAATCGAATACTAACTCACTAGAAATTAAGGTGCAATTTAGACACTAAAATGTGTCTATCACATACCCTAGGGCCTAGTTACATAAAAACTCCGATGCTGCCACGAAATTTCTTCAGACACAAATCTACAATCAAATACCTGATGCGACATGACTTCGCAAATAACGTTTGAATTTCGAGTCTTGTACATTCTTCGGTCTCTCATCTGTAGACCTCAAAGAACTATGTTTTGGTGGAGAAAATTCCAGTGAACTATCAAATTCTTCTCCTGATAAGCTTCAGCTCCTCCTTTCATTGTTTAAGGGATTTCTAATCGAAGATGAACGTGTGACTTCTCCAGGGATTAAACTAAATGTTTCCTTAACTTCCTAGAGACACTCCAAAACTGGTTTCATAGATCCCTGCATTTGGCCATGAGAACGAGAAAGAGCAGACAATGAGATGCTTGAGTGTTAAAATTTTAGGCTGAGAGCAAAGATGAATAAACAAATTCAGGAAAATGAAACTGTATCAGTTATCTGACTTTAGTAATGTCTGAACATATACTAACATAAAACTGTAAGATAGATGAACAAGGTAAGTATTTTGAATGCACAAACGAACAAGGATTTTCACTGTCCATGAGAAGTGAGTCTTATGTTGTTACTGACACGAAATTGAAGAATCTTGACAGATTTATCCATTGAAGGATAAGAATATACTGGGGTACAAAATATTTAGATCATAAAACAGCAAGAGTACCTGTTCTAGGTCTTGCAACTCAAACTTGGGCAACCCCATTTCATACATAGCCTCTAGAAACCTTGAAACACTCTACAAATGTGACTCCTAAGAGAAGTTTGAATTCTCAACCTAAAGTGTACTATACATAAACGTGAGAATTTCATCTACTGCAACAAACTTACAACTCAATTTCTCATACAACAATCCAAAAGAACTATATTTTGGGAGAGACTAACCTCATCACATAGATCCAGGACTTAGCCTATTCAAAATGCTACGGAAAACAGCCCCATTAATCAGACATTTTCGGAGGTCCTCTTCAGAAGATTCCAATGAGAGCATTGAATCAGGGACCATATCATCTAACCACTCCACTAGTTCCACTAGTCGCTTAGCTGAGTAAGAAATCACTATTTTAATGTGTAAAAGTGCAAAGAAAAGAATGATATGGCTTTAATAGTTTGCCTTACCTGCATTGGTTCTCATTGTTGGATCCCCATTAACAACATCTAAATATCGGGATTCAGAATTCATTACACTTTGGAAGAGGCAGCTATCGTTTATTAACAAATTTGGAAAATAACTGTGTTGCAGACAATATCAAGGCCCTTTATCCAAGACAAATAGTCCCCTCCATGTAGAATGAAGCATCAAAAAACTATTTGCTACATACATAGGTCAACAAATGTAGCTGTTGTCAGCAGATCACCACCGTCTGTAAAAACAAACGACATATGAGCTTCAACGGATAAATGGAAGAAAAAAACCCAAAGAAAAGACGAAGTTCCTTCATTTAATAACCAGAAAACAATTAACTGGTGCAACAAGATATTGTAGGAGTAACAAATAAATATGCCAAAGTGAACTTATCAATATGGTTATTAGTTGCAAAGCACCTATGATGGTGTATCAGTACAACTGTAAAAAAAACAATCATGTACCACATGTTTTAAGATAATCACTGAAAATGTAAGAGTGCGCCAATTAGCATACATATCTTATCAACATTGTGCCCAAGTTTGTTCACTAATGGGTCTACACAGAGTCTGATGTACTATTACTATATTGAAATCTAAGAGATAAACAGACACCATCTTCAAGACTAGCAATAAACATTACGCAATGGGAGTAGTCACATTATGCCCATAGCTCTCTCTAGTCTCTAATTTCAATACATGATGTGATTAAAAAACTTTGTCGAGTTTCCCTAAGATGTATCCTATAAACAATTCAACTCTTAATCTACCCAAATTTTTGACTCAAGTATAAATATCCAAACTAAATATACCTGCAGAGTGTAGGGATAGTCCTTGTCCACTGCCCCAAAATAAATTAGAATGTCTATTTCTTCCCTCCTTCAACAAACCCTTTAAACTACTTCAGAAAAGTTGAGACCGCGACAGACAACTGTAAAATTAATCACAGCAACAACAACAAAAATCAAGCTAAATGCTTAAACCCTAAGACCTGAAGCATTTTCTATGTCCAACTGAAACATTGCCTCAATCCTTCAGAAATCAGAGCATACATGAAAAATGGAACAAGAATTTTAATATCAACTAAACAAATTCTTCTAGAAATGGGCAACATCATACATCCTAAATTCTCAAATTTCTTCAATTTACAACAGAAATGAAGCTACGCTGTATAATTCCTAGGCAAGGATACAAAAAAAGAACCCCAAATTTTTCATAAAGATGCAACCTTTGTGACCCCAAAACCCGAAATTTTCTAACAAAATCCAACAAATGAATTAAAAAAATCCCAAACTTTTTGGAATTGAAAAATGATATCCCCACAAAATGCAGATCGATTTTGTACTTAAAACCCAAGATGAGTTACCCCACTTATTGAAACCAGATCCATAAAAAAACTTAAAAAAAAAAACTAAACAAGAACTAACATTGTAGAACATATACCTCAAAGCTTGAGATTGATCAAAATTAAGGTATTCTGAGTAAACAAAGTCGAATTTTGATGATAACCCTGAGATTATGGAAAAAAAAAAGGGATTAATTAGTTCTAATCTATTGAGAAAGATTAAAACCAAAAACCTTTTTTCCATCAACAAACCCTAGTATAAAAATCAGAAACCCTAACATTAAACAGATCTAAGACAAATTAAGGGTTTGATAAAATTACCTTTAACACATAAACCCTTTTCTCCACAGAAAATTAAAACCATAAAGTGTTGATGGCATCTTATATATATAAGCAAAATCTTTAAAAATTATTGAGAAATTTTGAACCAGATTTCGGTGAAAATTTAGGGGCGGAGATGAAAAAAGAGGGGGAAATTTTGGAGCTCGATTTGTAGAATTTTCAGGAGAGAAAATTTTGGGTTATTAAGACCTAATATTGAGGGAACGAATTTTGGGTGAGCGGGAGATGGAAAAAGAGGGGGAATTTTTGGAGATCTATCTTGAATTTTTTTTTTTTGAAAGCTCGATCCAAATTAATTTTCAAGAGAGAATATTTCAATCATATTAAGAGAACTGTCATCTATAGCTATATGTTTTTACAACAGTTCCTATATAAAACAGTTGCAATAGTTTAAGAATAGTAACAGTTTATAACTGTTATTATACATCAACGTACACTAACATTTTTTTATAAAAACAATCATTGTATAGTTATTCAGTAACAATTAGTAAACTGTCACGATTTTACACCATTGTTGTGTGAGTTTTGGTAAGAAACTGTCGCTTATATCTCGCAGCTTATTCTTTTGTGACAGTTAATTCGTGAACTTTCACCAAAGCCCAAATTTGTACTAGTGGACAAACTTTCCCAAAGCTCTACAAATTCGAAAAAACAATTTTTCATCCCAGAATTCAATTGGAAATCCATGCAAGCAACACAAAACTGTAGCTCTTGTTCTTTTTTTATTATCAAGATCAAACATTGGAGACCATTCTTGCACTTTCAACAACTGATTTTTTACCTTCCAAGGACCTTCGTAGCTAACACGCTTCTAATCAAGATCATTATCAAGCTTAATAATAAAAAAAAACCTCAACCATGGAAAAATTATATGGATCCAGCTAGGTTCCATTGATTAACAAACGCAATTTTAATCTCAACAAAAGATACTTTCTTAAAATCCATCTTACCAACAAGGCTAAACTTCTATTGATTTTTAGCTCTTTCATGGCTTGTTCTTTGTAACTTAACAACCACCAACCATTTTTTATCACCGGTGGATCAGACAATTCATAAGCATTAATCTTAGAAATGACATGCTTCCTATTCTTAAACAAAGAAGCAAGAGATTCTCCTCCATTATCAGCGTTATTTGTTGTAACATCAGTTAGGGTTTCAGCTCCTCTTTTAGCAATAGGTTTAGGAACATGACTAACAAGCCTATTTTAACCAGTATTCACGTTACTATCCTTCCCAAATTGATTATATTTGCTAGAACTTTTGATCCCCATATCAATCAGGTGGTTTAATATCCATCAAATCAAACCAAGAAATCCATATTTACATCACAAAAAAACCGGAGCTCTTTAGAGTTCACGGCTAAAATTTTTTCTTTTTTTTTTTGAACTTGTAGAAATGCGAATAAGACATACATATGGAAAAGAGGTTGGTTAGAAGTTGATGCTTACTCAAGGAAGCATCACACAGACCCTATGAAACTTACCCAAGGAAGCTTCATTGATTCTGTGATGCATACCAGAGAATGCATCACTAGAAAGTGCAGTAGATTAATCTCCTCTCGCCTTATTTTCCATACTTGTGGAAATGACGGTAAGACATATATAGGGAGGAGGTGTTGGTTAGAAGTTGATGCTTACTCAAGGAAGCATAATTATCCCGTAAAGCTTACTCGAGGATGCATACCCAAGGAAGCATCCAACCTGCTATGATGCATACCCGAGAATGGTTCCGTGAATCAACTTCACCGACTTTTATTTCATCCTAGCATACTTGCACCAAAGAACACTCATGTCCAATTCTTTGAACACCTAGCAAAAGGAAACTTCAATTATTTTCTCTCAACTCTTAATGCATCCCATAATGTATTAGAGGATTTTCCATGAATCAAACTCAGAATCAGCAACACAATGAACTCAAAGATATAACGCAACAAACCCATTTGTTGCATCAAAGGAAGATTACAAAACTTTTCCATAAATGGACTACACAGGCCAATCACCCCTTTTTCGATTGCCTAACTCTCACTAACTCTCAATGGTTATGCATACGAACCTACTACTAGCTAACTAAATTATTTGATTCCTAGCCTATTTATACTACAAGGATCAGGCCAAAACCGTGTGCAATCAAGTACACAGCCTATGGACAGCCATGTGTCAATAGGTAGTTATCCTAACCTCTAACCACCACATGTCGTATTGTGTAACAATGATGCTACACTTTTCCTTGGAAGTTAGGGATGCGAAACATGGTTACAAAATCCCTTCATAGCCGTTCCAATCCATCTTCACACTCTGGCATACTTGTGATGCTTGTAACTAACTCATAACCGCCATCCTGAGCCATTGTAGCATTCTTGAGTACGCATCAGTCTGTCTTGTAGCTTCCTCGAGTAAGCATCAGTTATCGCAGGTATGCATCAGTTCCTTGCCGTTTCCTTGAGTATGCATGTTCTCTACTCACATCACTTAGCCAAGCAAATGGCCACAATGACGCGTTTGGCCTGCGTCATTCTTAAACTCGCACTTCCAAAGCGTTGGCCTAGCTTCAGGATAATGCATAACTCATCGCATGACTTATCTTGCACCGTTGATCCATTCCTTAAGTTGGATTAACTCTGGATCCTCGCGGTATGCACCATTGCACCGTCAATGTTGCATGTGCCAACAGCCTTCCTTGTCTAAGCTTAATGTCGTTGCATCGTCGGATAAATATTGTTTCATTTTCTAGGCCGCTTAATCTGGCGTCATGCTAATGCACTATTATGTCGTAATGCTTACTTGAGGAAGTATTACTGACCCTGTGACGCTTACCCGAGGATGATTGATAGGTGCATAAATCATACATTCTAAGTAGTTTTTCCTGACCCTTATATGCTATATTTGAGTGAATTATTAGGTATTTTAATTAATTTCGAAGTTTAGTCGCCTTTTCAGGTTACAGTTCAGAAACCCGCAGAATGGAGCTTAAGAGCTAGAATCACCGAGGAGCCAGTGAAACTCTGCTTAAAATAGGCCTTTCACATACCAAAGTGTAGGTAATTCAATTACAAAGCCAATGGTGAAATAATGAAGTCATTCTGATCAAAATTGAGGAAGATATGGGCAAAGCCCCGAAGTGGCTTATTTGGCCTACGCAGCCAGCGGCCAGGCGCAAGTGCGGCTGAAGCATGTTGCGGTAATGTGCTAAGTCATGATTTGAAGAGCTAGAATGGTTTTATGGGCTAGTGGATAGCATTGGTGGGTTATTAGCTATGTTTTGGACATCATATGGGTTTAGGAAAGGATTTGGAGCTGATATACCTTGTTGGAGTGAAATATGGATACTTAGCACATTTCCTAGTTCTACTAGGATTGGCTAAGTGGCTAACTCGAATTCCACATGAAGAAATTAGGCCTTTCTCGTGGGAAGCCTATTGGGGAGGTAGATATAACATATATTGGAGGCTCAAGGGACAATTGGAGGTCAGGTTCACTATACAAAGCTTGCACACAAGTTAGCCACAAGTTGGCTACGCAAGGAGAGTTTGAGACAAACTAGGATTCCATGGGCTGTTCATGCAAGGATTTTAGGGATTAAAAGGCATATAAATACCAAAGTATCCAGGAGTTTTAGAGGATATCACGGACAGTACAATACAAGAGAAGAAAACAGCAAGAAGAAGGAAGGCAACAGGCGTTTCTAGAGGCTGCTGGCTATCTTGGCAGCTGCGCTTCGGAGCCACAATTGTTCTTCGCAATCTTTCCGGGTTTGACTTAATTTATTTCTTAATTATTTTCCATGGGTTTTGAGAAACCCATGATGAGCTAAACCTTTTATATTGGTTAGGGATGTAATCTGAAGTTTAAAGACATGTTTATTAATTGAATGGCGCATATCTCATGATTTCATGTTATTTTTAATATCGTTCATGTTCTACTGATTATAATGCCATGTATGATTGATTGTGTGTTTGTTTAAGTTGCAAATTGAATGAGCATGCATTGATATCTACAACTAAACTAGAGTTTTCGATCCGGAATTGTCGAAGGATTCTAGTTGCAAGTAGTATAGCATATTTGTTAACAATACTTAAAATTGCCATGCAAGTATGTGTAGAAGCTTGACCTAGATTAAATCTGAGTTGCGCGATGGATCGGGTTATTTAGAATAACCTCAACTCACAAAGACCATTGCTTTCATTGGGTTAAACTTGGTGTTTACATCGAGTTATCTGGTGTTAAGAATTCAGAGAGCGGCGCGATACCCTCTCTGATGATATTAGGAGTTTTGCCGGAGTAGCCCTGCGATAGGATGCTTTAGGGTTATTGATGTTACTAATGCATGAATGTTGAGTATGCTTTGATTGATAACATGTTGGAAAACGGACGATGAATTCTCTAACCAATGCTTTCTTTCCCTGATACACGTTTTTATTAATTTTGCTTTAGTTTGCTTAGTTTAATTTAGTTTAAATCACAACACAACCCCCCTGTTTACTCACGTAACTGAAAATAAATCACAATCACTGCCTCTCTGTGGGAACGAACTTGTTCTTATTTGCTATACTTAAATCTATTTTGGAAGAGTAAGAACTCGATTATTTTGGACGATTGACAACCGATCAATGATTACTCAAGGAAGCGTCCAAGTTGCTATGAAGCTTATCCAAGAAAGCTTCACTTATCCGTGATGCATACCCAAGAATGTATCACTGGAAAGTGCATTTGATGGATGTACCTTACTCTTTTTTTTCAAACATATGGAAATGCGATTGCTACATATATAGGGAGGGAGCTTTGGTTGAATTTGCATGAGCCGCAATGAACACATATGCGATTTGGCCTATATGTTGGTGCATACTTGATGCATAAGCGTTAATATTCTATGTAGCTTACCCGAGGAAGCTTGAATGATGCAAAACATTATTCATATGGGTTGCGCGCTCGAGAATGCATTATGCATATTAAGTAGCGATAGTTATGCACAAGCATGTACGTAACGTGCGGAAGTCCCTTGGCCTATAAGACTAGGCTTTTCTTGGCATTTGGTCTTGGCACATAAGTTGGAATCGATGTTGGATTTGCCTAAATAAGCTTATATTGTTTGTTCTTTTCGAAATGACCCTTTGGATGAACTATGGTCATGTTTGATCCCTTGAAGGTACGGGTTGGGAACGTAAGAAGCCGTAATGAAATTCATTGAGGTGTAACACCTTGTCACTCATATAATCTAATTTAGAGGTGATCACGACATTATGGTAACTCATATCATCTGGCCCGGCAAAGCTTAGTCAAGAGATGATTGTTGTCACACTCGATGAGGTAGTAATAA
Source organism: Papaver californicum (assembly GCA_023531435.1). Taxonomy (NCBI): domain Eukaryota; kingdom Viridiplantae; phylum Streptophyta; class Magnoliopsida; order Ranunculales; family Papaveraceae; genus Papaver; species Papaver californicum. Next base: position 46,337 of record JAJJMC010016109.1, read on the forward strand.
TTCAATTCGACTGATTGTTCATACTTCCTATCAACCTTTATGGCATGGAATGGCATGTGCCTGAATGTTGCACCCTTGGAAAGAGCAAGATCAGTGCAGGCTCCAGTGCATGGTCGAAACAGAGTTTTGAGGAAATAAAAAATTAGGTCTACAATGGCCAATGCGCTAATCCAAGGCATGACTTAGGCATGGACAATGTTCATAAGCAATATTTGCATGTCAAAGGAATCATCATTGGTTTATCTTGCCTTGATCCCTTAGGAGAACAAGTGTGAGTTGGAACGGTGTTAAGAACAGTATGGAAACTACGTTACGAGACTCATGCTTATAAAGCATGCTTGGGAAGGAAAATTGACCTGCATTTTCCTAACGAGAAGTGAAGCTTTATGGCCCGGTTACCGTCTGCTCGAGTGGCGCATCAGGGAGCTTCGTCCTTCCTAGGGAACAGTCCCGGGGGAGGAATTTCCTAGTTCGTCACAGTTGGTATGAGAGCAAGTTCCGAGAAAACACAAAGGATTGTGCGTTTTGGAATAGTCAGTTGAGTATATTGTAATGTGACTACAAAATTTAACTTCAAAAGAAATAGGAAAAAGTTCATAAATAAGAGAGTTCGTAACTGCTAAGCTTGTTACTTTGCAAATCATGTTGGATGTGCTCGAGTGTACTGTGAGTTTGTCAGGCCTTAATAGGATCCTTTACCATACGGTTGGTAACCTAGAAGACCGTCGCTGGAACGGTGGTAGACAACGATACTGATCATCCCAACCCTTCGCTGGAACATTGTGTGTTGTCAGGCCTGCTATCTCCCACTTTTGAGTGGCAATATGGAAGACCGTTGGATGTAACGGTAGGATTGCATTCAACTTCCTTGGAAATTCAGTTTGATCCTCATAGTATTAAATTAAATATTGCTTGTCATGTTCGATGGCCCTTTCAACAATTGTGAACATTAGGTATTCTAAAGTGTTATGGTATGGGACGTGCACTTAAGATCTCGTATTGAGAAATTCTTTTGCTTTCTTGAGCATGTGGTATGAGATACATGTTTCAGACTCCAAATCAATTTTCTCGGTAGTGTTGTAAATGCTTTTCTGACCCCTGAGCATGTGATATGAGACGTATGTTTAGAAAGTATAAATCAGTGTTTACGACAATTGCAAACACTATAGGGATTCCTAGATATGCGGTGTAGGACGTATATTCATAAGGTCCTGATATGTATTCATAACAAACTTTGGGACTCTTAAAGGATTTTTGTGCATCATGGTATGGGACATATATGCAGGAAATCCAAATCGATGAAGCTTGAAAACAATAGTTTTAAAGTTTAATCTCAGGACGAATTTTTTTGAAAGGTGTAATAGTGTAACACCCATATTTTTAGCTAAAGGGTAAAATAGTAATTTTATATACTAATGGCAAAATGGTCACTCAAGGGTAAAATAGTAATTTTAAACACCATTGGCAAAATGATCGCTAAGGGTAAAATAGTAACTGTAAACATCAGGCGTAAAATATTAATTTTACACACCAGGGGAAAAATGGTCATTCAGAGATAAAATAATAATTTTATACACCAGGGGCAAAACAGTCATTCAGGGTAAAATAGTTAATTTATTCACCAAGGATAAAACAGTCACTCAGGGGAAAATAATAATTTTACTAAAGGTCGACGATGCTTACTTGAGGAAGCACCGCTTCCTATATGTTGCATACTCGAGACCACATTATAGTGCTAAGGAACTATTATGCCATGATGCATTCTCGAGGATGCATCATTTGATGTGCAGTAGATGAATGTCCCTTCCCCTCCTTATTTTGACTTCTAGAAATGCGAGTAGGACATATATAGGGAGGAGGTGTTTGTTGAAAATTCATGAAGCTTACCCGAGGAAGCATCACAGACCCATATTGCATACCCGTGAATGTATTATAGTGCCAAGGCACTATTATGCCGTGATGCATACCCGAGGAAGCATCACAGACCAATGTTGCATACTCAAGAATGCATTATAGTGCTAAGGAACTATTATGTCGTGTTGCACATACCCGAGAATGCATCATTATTGTGCAGTAGATGAATGTCCCTTACCCTCCTTATATTTACTTGTAGAAATACGAGTAAGACATATATAGGGAGGAGGTGTTGGGTAGAAGTTGATGCTTACTCAAGGAAACATAATTGTCCCGTGAAGCTTACCGAGGATGCATACCCAAGGAAGCATACAAGCTTCTATGATGCATACCCGAGAAGGCATTATAGTTCTATGTGTCATACCCAAAAATGCACCTTGCAAATTTTTGGCTTGAGTATGACTCGGCAACATAGTGGTTCAGCGAAAAAAAATCCACCCACTAGCGTTTTAGCCTTATAAGGTTGCACTCTTGCAAACAACACACACCTAAAAGACAAGCAACGGAAGACTTGCTTTATTATCTCTTTACCTTAAATTGTAGCCCATAATACAACAAGTTCATGCCAAGATTAAGGTTCACAGATTCAAGGAATAATTACTTAGACTGGAACAAATACAAGCAAAGCTTTAAGCCAATGAAACCCTTTTCATTAACTTAGGGGAAGAATACAAAATTTTCCCAACAATGGACTTACAAGCTTATTCTCTCAATAAACTTAAACTCACTCTACTGCAACAATGGTGCCTCTAATAATCCAAGACTCCCTGTCATAGTGGTTCTCTATCCTATTTATAGATCCAAGAACCCATCCAAGTCGTGTCCAACCGATTGCACGGCCTATGGACTTCCACCTGTCCATAGGCAGTTCCCCTAACCGCCAACTACCATACCAACTGCTAACTTTTGTGTTGTTAGACTAGGAATGCTCCACTTGTTCTTAGCAGTTAGGCTATGCCAAACATGGTTATAAACCCAGTTTATAACCTCTCTAGTTTATTTATCTACTCTAGCATACTTGGGATGCCCATACAAACTCATAACCGTAACTTAACAATCATGCCTTGTGCTGCATCCTTGGCTACGCATCAGGCTCGCGTGTTGCACCCTTGAGTACGCTTCAGCTTCTTTTCGCTGCATCCTCGAATACGCATATATTTTCATGTTGTGTCCTCGAGTATACAACAACTTTAACAACTCAAGCCATACCTCTACTTAGTCGAGTAACTGAACACAATGACGCCTTTGGCATGCGTCATTGTTGCATTTGCATTTCCTAAGCCTTTGCTAAGTTTTAGGATAATGCATAAGTTATCGCATGACTTATGTCGTATCCTTAATCCATTCCATGAGCTTTGGAAAACTATGGATTCTCGGACATGCACCATTGACCCAACAATGTTGCATATGCCCACGGCCTTCCTTGTCTTAGCTTCATGTCGTTGCATAGTCGGATAATGTAGCTACATTTACTAGGCCGTTTTGGCTGGGCGCTATAGACCTCCCCCACCCAATCATGAATTACTTAGCTTAGCATGCTTGAGAGCCTATGTAACACCCGTAAATTTTTACATGAAGCTTACTCAAGGACGCGTCATGGCCGGGGTTGAAGCTTCATCCTAAGCTTATAAAGCTTACTCAGATATGTGTTAGTGTGCGGATGCCTTGACCTCGAATTATAGTGTTGAGGCCCTATTATACGTGATGCGTATTCGAGGAGTGTCGTAGTGCTAAGGCACTATGATGCCATGATGCATGATCCAATGCATGACCGAGCCGAACTTGCACAAGTTGGAGCATCGTAGTGCAAATGCACTATATGCCGTGATGCATGATCCTATGCATCACTAAGCCGAAGTTGCATAAGTTGGAGCAACATAGTTCTGAAGAACTATTATGCCGTGATGCATAATGCAATGCATCACCGAGCCAATGTCGTTATTCGATGAACGCATCATAGTTCTAAGGCATTATTATGCCGTGATGCATAATGCAATGCATCACCGAGCCAAGTATGCATCACCGTGATGCATCAGCGTGTTTATTCGCAACAGCTTTGGCAATAAATCTTCATTTTGGCCTTGCAGTCGATGGATGTCCTCTACCTTTCTAATATTTATTTGTAGAAGTGCGAATAGAACATATATAGGGAGGGGACGTTGGATGAATGTGCTTGAGCGTAATGCTCCAACTGGTATCAGAGCAAGTTCCGAGAAAACACTAGGGATTGTGAGTTTTGGACTCGTCAGTGAGCATTTTGGATTATGACTACAAAAATTTTCCTTCAAAGGAAATAGGAAAGTTAGAAGAGTATGCCAACAGTTGTGCGAACATAGAGGGGATAAATTAGGCCAAGTGCCTATGTAAAGGAAATTGTAACTTACAAGTTACTCCGCTAAGATTTTGACGTGCTTGAATGTACTGTCAGTTTGCCAGGAAACCCGTTTGGAAAGGAGGCTGGTATCCGACTACCCTTGACACTGGGACTGATCACCCCCTCACCCGTGTGGCACGGTGTTCGATTTCAGGTTGGCTAGCACCCACTTAAGAGTGGAAGATCGTGTCGGACGATGGTTTGCATCCGACTGCACTGGCATTAGAGTTTGGTCCTCACAGTATTACGCTAGAAACTATTTAGACTTACGATGACCCTTTTCAACCTATGTGAATTTTGGGAACTCTTAAGTGTATGTTATGGGACGCCCACTTAAGATCTCACGCTGAGTAAATTCTTTTGCATTCTTGAGCACGTGTTATGGGACGCATGTTTAAGGATCCAATTTGAGTTTTCTCGTTAAAGTTATAAAAACCTTTATTTAATCCTCGAGCATGCGTTTATGGCAAATTGTGGGCCCTATTTGGATTCAGGGATGCGGTGTTGGACGTATATACCGAAGGTTCTAATTTGTGCTCATTAACAAACATTGGACCCTTGCGAGATTTCTGTGCATCATGAAATGGGACATGTGCATAGTTAACCTTAATCGATGAAGCTTGTCCACAATTTTTTTGAGTTAAATTTCGAGGACGAAATTCTTTGAAGGTGGTAAGAGTGTAACACCCGCAAATTTTGCATGAAGCTTACTCAAGGATGCGTCATGGCCTGGTTTGAAGCTTCATCCTAAGCTTATAAAGCTTACCCAGATATGCATTTGGGGTGTGGATGCCTTGACTTTGAATTTTAGGGTTAAGGCACTATTATGCCGTGATTTATTATTCAATGCATCACTGAGCCAAGAATGCATCACCTTGATGCATCAGCGTTTTATTCGCAACGGCTTTGTCAAGAAATCTTCAATTCAGCCTTGCAGTCGATGGATGACCCTTACCTTTCTATTATTTGTTTATAGAAATGCGAATAGAACATATATAGGGAGGATGTGTTGGTTGAATGTGCATGAGCGGTAATGCACATCTAGATATGCGATATAGCCTATACGTTGGAGCATACTTGATGCATAAGCATCAATATGCTGGTAGCTTAACCGATGAAGCTTGAATATGCTTTGATGCTTACCCGATGTTTGGCTTTGCAAGCAATCTTCATTTCGGCCTTGGCAGTCGATGGATGACCCTTACCCTTCTATTATTTGTTTATAGAAATGCGAATAGAACATATATAGGGAGGATGTGTTGGTTAAATATGCATGAACGGTAATGCACATCTAGCTATGCGATATAGCCTATACGTTGGAGCATACTTGATGCATAAGCATCAATATGCTGGTAGCTTACCCGATGAAGCTTGAATATGCTTTGATGCTTACCCGATGTTTGGCAAGAAATCTTCATTTCGGCTTTGGAAGTCGATGGATGACCCTTACCTTTCTAATATTTTTTTGTGGAGATGCAAATAGAACATATATAGGGAGGGAGCTTTGCTTGAATGTGCATGAGCGGTGATGCACATGTAAACGCGATGTGGCCTATACGGACTAGGCTTTGCTTGGCCTTTTGGCCTTGCAACGAAGTTGGAATCGATGTTTGGCTTTGCCTTAATAGGCTTAAGTTGCTAGTCCCTTACGAATAGACCCTTTGATGAACTAAGGTCATTATTGATCCCATCAAGGTATGGGTTGGGTACATAGGCACCCGCAATGCAATGCATTGAGGTGCAGCACTTTGTCGCTCATATCACCTAATATGGGAGATGATTGCGTTATTATGGTAACTCATATCATCTGGCTCGGCAATGCTAAGCAAGAGATGATTATTTCCACACTTGATGGGGTAGTTGCAATTCCATTTGATGGATTGTTCGTACTTCCTTGGAACAGTCGTTGCATGGAATGACATGTGCCTGGATGTTGCACCATTGGCAGGAACAAGATAAGTGCAATGCTCCAGCACATGGTCGAAGATTAACTGATAAAGCGAAAGCTTAGGATGTAAATAGCCTAGGTGTTGGTTCAAGGCATGAGTTAGGCCTGGACAATGATTGGAATTATGAGATGCTTGCCAAAGGCATCCCCATTAGCTTGTATAGCCTTCAACCCTTAGTAAAAGAATTGTAAAAAAATTAGATAAAATAGAAGTTACCACTTAATTATTGGAGAAATAGATTCCTCCGTCGCCCCAGTGATGGTGATTAGCTCATTGTATTGGAAACACCCTCAAAAATATATTTCATAGCTCAAAAAGTGTTTACAATGATGAAATAGAGGTAACACGGCAGAACAGACATGCTTATAAGCGTTACAGAGAAGTATTCTCCGTGTTACAGAAGAAGGAAAAGTAAACAGGAATAAAGAACGGACTTCAGGTGCTTCACATATACAACTGCTTCAGCAGCTGCGTCAGCGACAGAACTAGGACAGTATCAGCGACAGTTCTTCAGCGCCTTATATTCTTCCTCTTCTTCGCAGCAGCAGGAACTATTTTTTTGTCTATTTTTTTCCGGTGATCTCTGTTGTCTCCCCCTCCCCTTTTCTTTGATTCTATTTGGTATTTATAGGCTTTGGGAACCTTAATAACTCTTCTTAAGTCGATAAGGATGCAAAGAAACATCCAAATCCAACTCCAATTTCATGTAAATCCGAAACAGAGTGAAACTCCTTTTCCAGATGTGAATCAATTTTTCAAGCAACTTTTCCGGCGTGAACCACCCATATTTGACGTGCTATGTTATCTTTTGAGTATTGAATCACTTTGGGATAGAAAGAACACGTTTTAAATCCCTTAATCTTTGGTTCAGAATCGTTCAGAAGTTTTCTCACGTAAATATCGCCTTCCCGCCATTTTCGGTTTCAAAATTCAAAACGGAGGTGCCCCAAATCTAAGAGCTGGGTGCCTTTATCAATTTTTCACGGGTGCTTTTATCACTTTTCGAGCCGATTTTTCCCAAATTATTTATTTCTCAAAAATACCTACAAACACATAAAAAGTCATAATAAGAACAAAATCGAACACTATCAAAATAGATAATCGAGCGCAATTTAGACACAAAAATGTGTCTACCAAATACCCCCAATGAGTCCAATTGTTGTACACGAGTGTTTACTCAAGCATACTAAAATTCATATATAAGAAAACAAAGCTCTACTCAGATAGTCGTTCAACCATGATACTCAGAATCTATCAAAGTTCAATCACATGGAAAGATTTAGAAGTGGATATGGAGATGATGAAGTTTGCGCATGTTGACTAAGGTGAACGGTGTTTCCCATATCTGTCTAAAGATCAGTGCCAGGATGAATCCTAATAAATTGAGACACATCTTATTCATAATACTAATATCGATTCAACTGGTATATGCAAGGGTCCCAGCGATCGATTTATTGAAAATAAAACAATTATAAATGTACTGACAACATGATTTGATCAAATTGAATCCAAGCGCATGGTCCTTATCAGCATCTTACATGATAGTTCCCATGGATCATGCGTTCCACGCTTGCTTAGGAGACGGAGACAGGGAGAACACACACATATTGCTATCAAAGTGTCAATATTCGATTTTTTTTTCTCTTTTTTTTTTTAATAAGAATTAAAAATGAGGCTTGATCTCAACATTCTATTTCATCCTGGTGGCGATAACAATTAGATACTGGGCCCCACCAAATCACTTAGAGAAACACAAATTGCAAAAATAAAAACAGAAGGTGATATGGTTGAGATAGACTCCGAGATATGGTGACAACTATCATGTTATTTCTAACACCTGAACTCTGTCCTTTTATGAATAGACCATTCAACCCAACCAGCTAGATTGTCCATTATTTTATCCATAACAAGTCTAACATAAGCATATTTAACACGCCCATGCATCAACTGTACCCCCAAGTAACGGTATGGGAAAGAAGCCGGTTCAAACTTTAGAAAACTCGCAATTCTTTTTTTCTTGCTCTAGTTCCACCACCAAAATAAAAGTTACTTTTGGTCGTGCTCACAACCTGGCCAGAAGACCCTTTGTAACTATCCAAAAGCACTTTCAGATTTCACAAGCTTCTCATATATGCTTTACGAAAAATCAAGATATCATTAGCAAAGAAAAGATACGTTGGAGAAAGACCCTTTCTAGTAACCATTGCTGACATTTTACACTCAAGAAAGATTTTAGAAACATTTCTACTAAAAATATCTTCAATATAAAAAGAACAAAAATATGAGGAGACAGTGGATCTCCTTGCCTTAGTCCCCTGTTAATGCTAAAAAAACCTTCAGGATTGCCGTTGAAGAGAACTGAAATTCTAGCTGAACTTAGGATATTAAAAATCCAAGAACACCACCAATCCGAAAAAACCATATCTTCTAAAAACCTCTAAAAAAAACTGCCAACTAATTGTATCAAAAAACACCATCAAGCTCCAGACCCATATTTCCAAATTTCCTTTTCACATCAATTTCATTGACCATCTCCGAAGCAAGGCTTATATTTTTTCGTGAATGTTCCTACTCTTCATGAAGGCTACATGCTCTTCAGAAACGAGCTTTTCAAGTACCTTACCAAGTCTGGTTGCCAAAATCTTAGTAAAGTTCTTAAAAAAGAAATTACCCAGGCCTATCGCCTAAAGTTTTTGAGATTATCAGCACCCTTTACTTTCGGAAAAAGGATAATAAGTCTTGAATTTACACCATTAGGAATCAATTTCCGCGATCAACAAGTTCTAATAGAAAGCACTAGGTCAGCTTCAATTATATCCCAACAATGCCTATAGAATATACCTGAGAACCCATTTGGCCCTGGAGAACTCTCTGCTCCAATTCTGAGAAAATACCTGAGAAATCCCTGTTTAAATTTAAATATCTCCAATTCTGGAACTTAGTCATCCAGGCTTCATTACAAAGCCACGATCAATCTTCTATACTATCCTAGCTTTCCGAGATCTCCTAATAGTCCATGTCAGTTTCCTGCCAAATACATCAGCCTCTAGAAGAGCATTATTACTAGCCAAAGCACCAAATTCATTTATTACTGCTTGTCTATGAGCTTTGCCTCCCTTCTTCTCATCAATTCTAAGAACAAAATTCAAATCCCCCCATAGTTGACCATGGAACCTGAATATCCCCAAAGCTAATTATAGGCCAAACAGTCCTTCTAGCAACTTGCAATCCACTTGCATGCACAAAGTATAGAAAAACCCCAACAACATCAATAGTTATTGCTTATCTACACACTCCAACAAAAATCGTCCTACTAATGTTGTTAGCCTAGAGAATCCAAAGATTATTCTTCGTACCATCATTAGAATTCTGAATAAAATCACTACACATACCATCAAGCCTAAGAAGTTGTATTGTTCTCCTATTACGATGTAAAAAAGGCTCAGCAATAATAAGAACTTCTGGCTTATATTTTTTAACATACTCCTTAATTTTTGATTTAGCTTCAATTCTAGCTAGACCCAGGATATTCTAAAAAATACCTACATTAAATAACCTCAGCAGGAAGCATTGGACCCCCCTTCCCCTTTTTTGTTAACTTCGCATCAATTTTCTTACCATCCTTACGTAAATTTTCAATGGTGTCTGTGTTAGTAAAACCTTCACCATCAATCACGCAAAAGATGGTAGTTGCATCCTTACTTTTATTATTTTTTTTTTAGCTACAATACCTTGCACAGGCTTCAATAATTCTTCCACTTCAGTTATCGCAGCTAACTCAGCAGCCTTTTGAGCTTTTTTTTATAGCAATAGCTCTTGCATCCAAATTTGATTGATAGCTTTCGCACAATCTACATCCTCTGCTACTTGCTTATTAACAGTAGCAGTAGATGATTCATCTAGAACTGGCTTAGTTTGTTTTTCTGACCTCTCCTTATGAACAACATGAGCTTTCTCATAATCCAATTCAGCTTGTTTTGCTCGCGCTCACTGAGATGCATTTAAAAGCTTATCTTCCTCTGCCTTTTTATAGTCTTCGCATTCTTCCTTCTAATCTCAACAGCATCCACCATATTATTCTTATGGACATTACTTCATGGTTCAATTTTTTTTCTCTTCATGCCTGATAGACACCTTTTAGTGTCTAAATTGCACCTTAATTTCTAGTGAGTTAGTATTCGATTTTGTGTCTATTACGTGTTTTTATACTTTTGTAGGTACATTAGAAGAATAAAGATTTGTGGAAAAATTAGCTCAAAAAGTGTTCAAAGCACCCGGGAAAATGGATCAAGGCACCCACACTTTGGATTGGGGCACCCTTGGATCGGGCTGAGCTGGATCGGGTCAACCAGGCGAGTCCACCCAGCGAGCTGGATCGGGCCGAGTCACCGAGTTGACTCATCGGGAATCAACTTTCCAGATTGGCAACTCAAATTCACGTGAGAAAACAAGGTTCTGTTGCTTCCAGATTGTTCCAAACACTAATAGTTATCTCACGCAAGTTATAAACAGCAAAATATCCCGTGAAATCAGCTTGAAAATCATGTATTTGGCCGGAATCATGATTCGATTAAGATTGGGATTTGTGGGCAGTTCTAGAGAGTTCTATTAGGTTTAGAACTCTCTCTAGGGTTTCTACTACCTATATAAACCAAGAGAAGCCAAGAAAATCAGACACGAAAGCCTAGAGAAGAAATCAGAGCAAGTCCGGTCGCCGCCGGTCACCTGCTGCTGGTCCGGCCGGCGTGTTCTTCATCAGCCACCATCGGAGAAGACGACTCAGCAACATTTATATCTGTTGCTGATTCAAACTGCTCCTGTCGCCTATTCTTTCAACCATTTATTGCTTAGAAACACTTCTGTAACGGCTGAACCCTGTTCTGTGACATTTATAAACGTATCTGTTCAGCTGTTGCACTATTATTTCACCTTGTAATCAACTTTTTGAGCAATGAAAAGATCTTTTAAGCAAGTTTTCTTCACCATGGTCTAAGTATATTTACTGGGATGATGGAGGAGGTTTTTCTCTCAATTTTATGTGGTAAGTTTATTTTTTATTAACTAATTATAATTCTTTACTTGTTAAAATTGCATAGTTTCGAAATAGAAAAACGGTTTTCATTCAGTAGTGGTGTATTTGTTTGATGGGTCATGCTGGGTTGACAACCTCTGATGTCCCATGCTTATGATTTACTTCTACTTGTTTGCATAAAACCTATTTTGGCAATATTTGAGCTTAATTTATTTAAAAGAATTACCCGATTAATCACATAAATTGTTAGAAATAACTGATTCCTGATTCCTGGTTTTCCCCATATTTTTCTAAAAATCATCTCTAGTTTATTTTCCTGATTTTTATTTAATTAGATTAAGTCCAATATTTTCTAAAATCATTACCTTCACAAGTTCGAGAATCGAACCTCTTATTTACCACTTTAAAAACTACATCAATGCCCATCAGGTTTCTTCTCAATTTCTTTAATAGTATTAGCATTAGTTTCAGCAGCAACTTCGTTAACTTTGTTCACTTTGATAACTTCTTTACATTCATCAAAAACGTGACCAACCATCCTACAATTCTTGCAAAATTTAGGGCTTTTCTATATTAAGATAGTCTGCAAGAAGCACTAACCACCGGTATTCACCTGAATATCTTTTGGGGTATCATCACGGAATTCATCGAAATCAACATCAACAAGCACACTAACAAAATAACCATATTCCTTGGGAGGCTGCTGGCCACCATTGCAGCCATACTTCGAAGCTACAATCAGGTGTTACAATCTTTCCGGGTTTGATTGTATCTATTTTTTAATTATTTTCCATGGGTTTTGAGAAACCCATGATGAGCTAAACCCTTCTATATTGGTTAGGGATGTAATCTGATGTTTGAAGACATGTTTATTAATTGAACGGCGCATATCTCATGATTTCATGTTGTTTTTAATATCGTTCATGTTCTACTGAGTATAATGATATATGATTGATTGTATGTTTGTTTGAGTCGCGAATTGAATAAGCATGCATTGATATCTATTACTAGACTGGAGTTCTGAGAGTCGATTCTGTCGAGGGACTCCGGTTACAAGTAGTATAACATATTTATTAACAATACTTAAAATTGCCATGCGAATATGTGTAGAAGCTTGACCTAGATTGAATCCGAGTAGCGAACTGCGCCGGGTTATTTAGATTAACCTCAACTCACAAAGACCATAGCTATCATTGGGTTGAACTTGAGTGGAGGTACTCACTCAGGTTATCCGGTGCATAAGAATTCATAGGGTGGAGGTACTCATTCTGTGATGATATTAGGAGTTTTGCCGAAGTAGACGAGATAACTGGCTACTTTAGGGTTTTTGGTATTACTAATGCATGAATGTTGAGTATGCTTTGATTGATAACATGTTGGATAACGGACGATGAAATCTCTAACCAATGCTTTTTCTCCCTGATACACATCTCTATTACTTGCGTATTACCTTAGTTTAATTTAGCTTAAATCATTACGAAAATCCCCCCTGTTGCTATTTACGTGACTGAAAATTAGCATAATCTATTGCCTCCTTGTGGGAACGAACTTGTTCTTATCCCTATACTTCAATCTCCTTGCCTTAGTCCCCTGTTAATGCTAAAAAAACCTTTAGGATTGCCGTTGAAGAGAACAGAAATTCTAGCTGAACTTAGGATATTAAAAATCCAAGAACACCACCAATCCGAAAACCATATCTTCTAAAAACCTCTAGAACAAACTGCCAACTAATTGTATCAAAAGCTTGCGTAATATCAAGCTGCAGACCCATATTTCCAAATTTCCTTTTCACGTCAATTTCATTGACCATCTCCGAAGCAAGGCTTATATTTTTTCATGAATGTTCCTACCCTTCATGAAGGCTACATGCTCTTCAGAAACGAGCTTTTCAAGTACCTTACCAAGTCTGGTTGCCAAAATCTTAGTAAAGTTCTTAAAAAAGAAATTACCCAGGCCTATCGCCTAAAGTTTTTGAGATTATCAGCACCCTTTACTTTCGGAAAAAGGATAATAAGTCTAGAATTTACACCATTAGGAATCAATTTCCGCGATCCACAAGTTCTAATAGAAAGCACCAGGTCAGCTTCAATTATATCCCAACAATGCCTATAGAAAATACCTGAGAACCCATTTGGCCCTGGAAAACTCTCTGCTCCAATTCTGAGAAAATACCTGAGAAATCCCTGTTTAAATTTAAATATCTCCAATTATGGAACTTAGTCATCCAGGCTTCATTACAAAGCCACGATCAATCTTCTATACTATTCTAGCTTTCGGAGATCTCCTAATACTCCATGTCATTTTCCTACCAAATACATCAGCCTCTAGAAGAGCATTATTACTAGCCCAAGCACCAAATTCATTTATTACTGCTTGTCTATGAGCTTTTCCTCCCTTCTTCTCATCAATTCTAAGAACAAAATACAAATCCCCCCATAGTTAGCCATGGAACCTGAATATCCCCAAAGCTAATTATAGGCCAAACACTCCTTCTAACAACTTTCAATCCACTTGCATGCACAAAGGATAGAAAAACCCCAACAATATCAATAGTTATTGCTTGTCTACACACTCCAGCAACAATCGGCCTACTAATGTTGTTATCCCAGAGAATCCAAAGATTATTCTTCGTACCATCATTAAATTATGAATAAAATCACTACACATACCATCAAGCCTAAGAACTTGTATTGTTCTCCTATTACGATGTAAAAAAGGCTCAGCAATAATAAGAACTTCTGGCTTATATTTTTTAACATACTCCTTAATTTTTGATTTAGCTTCAATTCTAGCTAGACCCAGGATATTCCAAAAATATACCTACATTAAATAACCTCAGCAGGAAGCATTGGACCCCCCTTCCCCTTTTTTGTTAACTTCGCATCAATTTTCTTACCATTGATAATCTTAAGTGATTCGCAAGATATTTTGCTTCTAGATTGTTCCAACATTGATAGTCATCTCACGCAAGTCTTAAACAGCAAAAAAATCCCGTGAAATCAGCTCGGAAATCATGTATTTGGCCGAAATTGTGTTTCGATTCGGATTGAGATTTGTGGGTTGTTTTAGAGAGTTCTATTAGGTTTAGAACTCTCTCTAGGGTTTCTACTACCTATATAAACCAAGAGAAGCCAATAAAATCGAGAACAAAACCTTAGAGAAGAAAATAGAAAATTCCGGTGAAGCTCCGTCAACGTCCGGTCAACTGCTACTGCACCGGCCGGCTGTTCTTCACCCATCACTGCCGGAGAAGAAGACTCAGCAACACTTACAACTGTTGCTGATTTGAATTTTCCTGTTGTTTATTGCTTCAAACGCTGTGTTGCTTAAAACTCTCCTGTAACAGCTGAACCATCTCCTGTAACGCATATAAGCGTATCAAATCAGCTGTTACAGCGTTATTCACCTTTGTAATTGATATTTTGAGCAATGAAATCAACTTTTGAGCAAGTTTTCTTCACCATGAGCTAAGTTTATTTACTGGGATGATGGAGGAGGTTTATCTTTCAATTTTATGTGGTAAGTCTATTTTTAATTAATTAATTATAATTCTTTATTTGTTAAAATTGCATAGTTTCGTAATAGAAAAACGGTTTTCATTCAGTAGTGGTGTTTTTGTTTGATGGGTCATGCTGGGTAGACAACCTCTGATGTCCCATGCTTATGATTTACCTCTACTTGTTTGCATAAAACCTATTTTGGCAATATTTGAGCTTAGTTTATTTAAAAGAATTACCCGATTAATCACATAATTATTACCTGATTTTTATTAGTTTAGATTTAGTCCATTATTTTCTAAAATTATTACCTTCACAAGTTCGAGAAACGATCACCTTATTTACCACTATTAAAACAACATCAATTTTTGGCGCCGCTGCCGGGGACTTGTTTTTAGGTTTAGGGTTTTAGATTTATTTTTAGGTTTTTATTTTTAGTTTTATTATTTTACTTTGTTCTATTTTACGTTTCTTTTGGTATTTTTCCTTTTTACTACAGGTTCGATTTTGGATCGAAAAGAGATTACTCCCAAGTTTTGGAATTAAAGCTAAAGACTTGGAATTAAAAAAGGGAAAAGCTTAAAGAACGAAAAAGAAGATCGAAGATTTTATTTTATTTTTCTTAATTAGATTTTTAGTTTATTTTAATTAGTTTTAATTAATTTAGAAAATTGTATTAGGGTTTTAATTATTTTTGTAATTTTTCTTTTATTTTCGGACACTTTTGGACATTACTTTTGGACTTTGGACTTTTTATTATTTTTAAACCCTACGGAAGGGTAATTTTAAATATCAAATTGTGTGCAGGGACGGACAACAATTACGATTTTGTCTCGGCCCCTCGGGTTCGCACACTATTAAAAAGGATATTAGTGGCCCGAGTCGACTTCAACGGTTCGTCGCCCGTCTAGAACGGGAGGTACATTTCGACCAACCCACGAATCTCCTGTCAGTGGGTTTTCTGGACGCCTTTGTATGCATATATGTTGAGGACTGAATACGGAACTTAATTTCTGCATAGTAAAGGGCAAGGCCTGGCCATACAAGATAAGGTTTCGGATTTCATCACCGTCTCCTTCTTGCCCGCCTTAGGAAAACGAAACCTACGCGAACCTAAGCTTAAAATCTTGACTAGAAAGAGACCGATAAGGTAACGAGCTTATAGGAAAATCGGTTGGAAGGACTGTATTGGTTACCTTATTAGCCTAACTCAAAAAGCAGGAAGATTAGATTAAAGTTGATTAGAGCCGCCCTGTAACCCAGGGAAGCGTTGCCAAAGAGACAGGGGTATCAAAGCTCCATTGAGCTTCTCCTGTTTCTCTTCAACTTGATTTAACTCGGATTGTTCGGAGAGATTCGCTAAAATTGTAACCAGTTGCCTTCTGAAAGAATATAAGCTGGTCTAGAGACAATCTAAGTGGAACCATCATGCTTGTTGTTTGCTAGATTTAGGTTTGATTTGGTTGAGTCAGGGCACGATTGTGTTTGATAAATTTCCTGTTAGGATTTAATTTTTGCATGCCAAGAACGCCCTTAAGGCGAACTTGGAATAGAGACCCTCAAGGTAGGTTAATCAGTAGAAGACTCGTAGTTCACCTTGACCTTGAGAATCCAACTGAGAGTGAACTAGTCACTCCCGAGACTGTGTCAGCAATGACGTCTCTAAAGGATTTGTTGAATCCAACCCGGACCTCACGTCCATCTTGCATCAAGTTAGCCGCTACTGAAGCGAGCTACGAACTGAAACCAGGAATTATCCAGATGCTCCCATTATTCTTAGGAAAAGAAAACGAAAATCCCTATTTTCATGTCAGGGAATTCGAGGAAATATGTAGCACGATCAGAATTAGAGACTTCACTAAGAGATAAAGCCAAGTCGTGGCTGTATAGCTTGGCTCCTCAGTCAATTGAAACCTATGCCCAACTTACTTCAGCATTTATTCATAAGTTCTTTCCTAGGAACAAAATTTCGTCTGTTAGGCAGAAAATATGCACGTTTTCCCAGCTAGAGGGAGAGTCTCTGTATGTGTATGTAGAAAGGTTCAATGACTTATTGTCCCAATGCCCATACCACGGAATAGAGGAGTTAAGGCTAGTTCAGATCCTCTACGAGGGTTTGGACTACGCATCTATAACCTTGGTCGAGTCTTTGTCAACCGGAGGGTTCGACAGTAAGACTCCTGCTGAGGCGATGAAATTTCTGAGTGACATCGCCGAGAAAACCCAACAGTGGGAAAGCATTAAGGAGCCAAGAAGAACAATTCTTCTAGGAAGAGGAAATGTTAATAGGGTAGAAGGATCTTTTGATTCAAAGGCCCAAATAGAAGCCTTATCTAGAAGGCTAGAACTGGTCGAAATGAATCAAGTCAGTAGTTCAGAGCCCAACCAATTCGAAGAGCAGGCTTTTGCTCTTTATAATAACACTAGATTTGATAACCAGAGAAAGTTCGACCCATACTCGGAATCTTATAACCCTGGCTGGAGAAACCACCCGAACCTTTCCTGGTCGAAAGGCCAGGCTCAAGGTCAGTTTAGTAATGCTAAAGGTCCTCCAGGCTTCAGTTATAAGAATTCGGCTGGTCCAACTCAGCCCAGCAATGACGAAAAGAATGAGCAGAGATTCCATAACTTAAAAAAGCTATTTCTAGCTTACAAAATTCAGTTAGTGACATTGCTGCGGCTCTGAGAGAGAGAGAACCTGGTAGGTTCCCTAGTCAACCTCAACCAAATCCAAGAGTAGTTAATGAAATGTCAACTGGTGAGAAATCATCCAGTCATGTGAATGCTATTAGTACCCTCAGGAATGGTAAGGTAGTGGATAACAAGGTAACTAGGCCTGACAGTGAACAAACTGTAGTTCACCCTGACCCAGCAGTTGAAGAGACTGATAAAGTCTCTGACGAGCCTGAGGTAACCCCTCAGAGAACCGATTTCATGCCTAGAGCCCCATACCCAAGGTTGTTAGCACCTACTAGGAAGGAATCTAATTTTAACGAAATAATGGAAGTGTTTAAGCAGGTCACTATCAACCTTCCATTATTAGATGCAATTAGGCAGATTCCCCCCTATGCCAAGTTCCTTAAGGACTTGTGCACACGAAAGCGAAAGCATAGTGTGCAAAAGAAGGCCTTCATAGCTAGCCACGTAAGTTCTATTCTGCAGGGATAGTACAACACTTAAGTACAAAGATCCAGGTTCCTGGTCGTGTGGTAATCAACCAAAATAATCAAGTTCTTACTCTCTAAAATAGAATTAAGTACAGGGATAAGAACAAGTTCGTTCCCACAGAGAGGCCGAGATTATCACTATTTTCAGTCACGTATGTGAGTAAAGAGGGGGGTTTTTGTTGTTGTTTTAATAAACTAAACTAAGCTAAAAGTAAATACGCAAGTAAATAGAGATGTGAAATAGGGAGAAAGCATTGGTTAGAGGTTTCATCTTCAGTCATCCAACATGTTATCAATCAAAGCATACCCAATCAATCATGCATTAGTAATACCAAGAACCCTAAAGTAGCCAGTTATCTCGTGTACTTCGGCAAAACTCCTAATATCATCAAAGAATGAGTACCTCCACCCTTTGAATTCTTAGCACCAGACAACCTGAGTGAGTACCTCCACTCGAGTTTAATCCAATGATAGCTATGGTCTTTGTGAGTTGAGGTTAATCTAAACAACCCAAGTGAGTACCTCCACAGGATTTAGCCTAGGTCAAGCTTCTACACATATTCGCATGGCAATTTTAAGTATTGTTAATAAATATGCTATACTACTTATAACCGGAGTCCCTCGACAGAATCGACTCTCAAAACTCCAGTTTAGTTGTAGATATCAATACTTATTTACCTGATTTGCAACTCAAATAAATCAGCAATCAATCTTATATAATACTATATTCAGTAGAACATGAACGATATTAAAAACAGCATGAAATCATGGAATATGCGCCATTCAATTGATAAACATGTCTTCAAACATTAGATTACATCCCTAACCAATATAGAAGGGTTTAGCTCATCATGGGTTTCTCAAAACCCATGGAAAACAATCAAGAGATAAATTAAATCAAACCCGAATGAATTGCGATGAACGATTGAGCAGAATCGCCTGTATGAAAAGTGGCCAGCGCCCCTTTTCCCTTGCTGTCTTCTTCCTCTTGTTGCTGTCCGTGTATCTCCCTTTTTTCCTGTATACCTATGTGTTTTCGTGATATATCATCCAGCAGCAAACTCTCCCTTTTATACGTGAGTACCCAGCCGAGAAACTTGATTTTTCCCTTTTCCTAGTTGCGCCCAGCCTTATTTTTCGGCTGCCAACTTGTATACATCAATTGCTCTTCTTCCTTAAGAGAACATCTCCTCCATGTGACCTCCAATATTGTGTCCCAACTTCACCCAAAGACTTGCCATGAGAAGAGTTTAGTTCTCCTTATAGAACTAAAGTTAACCACTTTAGAATCCTAGTTGACTTAGGAAATGTGCTAAGTTTCCTTATTCCATTCCAACAAGATATAGCAACTCCAAATTCTTTCCTAATCCCATATGACTTCCCCAAGCTAGCTACTACTCCACCAAGGCTATCCACTAGCCCATCAAACCACTCTAGCACCTCCAACTCGTCACTTAGCACATACGGTTCAGCTAACTTAGCGCCTGGGCGCTAGTTGCACAAGCTAGTTTGCACCATGTGGCTTTCCCATAACTTCCTCATACGAGATCAGAATGACCTTGTTCTTTCGCCGTTGGATTTGTAATTCAATTTCCTACACTGTGGAAGGTGAAAGGCCTAAATTCAGCAGAGTTTTACTGGCTCCTCGGTAATTCTTCTAATACAGCTCCATTCTGCGGGTTTCTGAACTCTAACCTGAAAAGGCGACTAAACTTCGAAAGTAATAAAAATACCTAATAATTCACTCAAATATAGCACATAAGGGTCAGGAAAAACTACTTTAAATGTATGATTCATGCACCTATCAAATTCCCCCACACTTGCCTTTTGCTAGTCCTCGAGCAAACTATCTATCTAAACTAATAAAAACAAATACAACTCCGTTTCGTCGAGTAAACGGCTGCACTTAGCATGTGCAACAAGCCTTTAAACCCCTAGGTGTCCCTAGTGGACGAGTTATAGTCTCGTGAGGGTTTACAAGAGATATACCCACAAAACCTACTTCAACTTCCAAAAATTCCAAAACACCTGCATACGATAAGCTACGAAGACATAAAGTTTCTACATACTAACAATAAGAAGTCAAAAATACCAAAGAACATTATTCTCATGCTTAGCCCTTGAGTTTGGAGAAAACCACCAAATAAAAGAGTCCCGGTTTGAGAGTGACCGAAATTTCTGCCTTACCAATAAGATTTTATGAATTTGACACTCAAAAGACGCACTTTATGGTTCTCACATATGTGTAGGCAAGAATAAAGATAGAAAGCCTACACATGTTGACGGGTAGGAAGGAAAGGTAACCTTCCGAGTCATATTAAGATGTGATCCCACAGAAAATGGGACAAGAAAGAACCTTTTTTATTTTTCTAGTAATCTCTACGAAAGGAAATCAACCACTATGCGAAGATGGGAATTGTTACTTACCTTCTCATCCGGTCGACAATCAGCACCATTCTCCCAACATCCCATAGAAACGTCTTCGGTCTTGCCTGTAGCTCATAAACTCTTGCTCTTCGTATGCCTTGATCATTGATAGCTCTTCTTTTTTTTCTTACGTACGTAAACAGCACCAAATGTGCTAAGTTTTCAGCCGCATCTTTTTCTTTGCTGCTGCCTATTTTTTTCTCGGTTGCTTTTAGCTCTTTTTCACGTTGTTACTGGCTTATTTTCTTCTCATTCATTGTTGTTGGCTCATATATATTTTTTTTTTTAATTTTAATTTACGCCAGCAGCACCAATATTTTTTTCTGTTTTTTTTTTTTTTTTTTTTTTAAAATTTACGCCAGTTTTTGTATCTTTTTACGCCTGTAGCTTGTGATTATGTTGCTGATTTTTCTAACCTTTTACGCCAGTGCTGGTTTTGTATGGATGCACTCTTGCTTCTTGTTCACTTTCATACACGAGGTACTTGGTTGCTTTATTTTCAACTCTCTTCTGATTTTTATTGCTCCGCTTGTTGATGATGATACGTTTCTATGGACTTGACGTTGCCGAGAGAACGATGCCA
The DNA here is from genome assembly GCA_023531435.1 of Papaver californicum. Taxonomy (NCBI): domain Eukaryota; kingdom Viridiplantae; phylum Streptophyta; class Magnoliopsida; order Ranunculales; family Papaveraceae; genus Papaver; species Papaver californicum. The sequence goes on from JAJJMC010016109.1 coordinate 67,280, forward strand.
ACTGCAAACCAAACTACAAGAATAAGTTAGCAACACCTTCATGGTTGATAAAAATTAGCACTCAAGAGATCAAAAATAGTGCTGAAAATTGGTGCGAGGTTAGGTAGCTCATCATTCTACCCGGAATTAGCGCAGATGAAACACTCTAAACGTATAATTTGAAGGTCTGGTGCCTCACTCATGGGTATTGAATGATCACAAGTCTAACCTGTACTCTCCTACCGGCAATTTAGGTCCATTTTGGTCGGCTCTAGCCTCTCAAAAACTAAGCACTCCGAATATAGTTCTCTAATATTTCTAAGTTCAGTTTTTTCGAGTAGAACTCCGTATGTAATCGTAGCTAGTCATATGCCAAGTGACTCTAAAATCTCTAAAAGTTGAAGGTTTTCATGCAAATGTGTGTATGCCTAACAATTCTACCTAAAAAAAAAAAAAAAATCAGCAAGAAAAATAAAAATCTATATGCCTAAATACTCCCCCACACTTAAACTTTACATTATCCTCAATGTAAATTGAGTCATCCAATGTAACGTCAAGATGGGAAACTCTACATGCTCAAAAATAAATAAAAATTCAGCAACAAAAGATAGTATACAAAACCAATGGGTTGCCTCCCATTCAGCGCTTAGTTTTACGTCTATAGCCCGACTCTCTGATCGCCCGTAGACCAATAATCTGAAAATTTGGGGATCCACCCATAAAACAATCTGCATTTCAAATGTTAACTTCACACAAATATTAATACAATAAAATAATAGTGAAGTTATTGGTCGATAGAAGTTTCCCCCACACTTAGTCTTTTTTACACTCGGAAGTGGATAAAGAACATAGAATTCGGGAACTTCTATAGACTCCTCTTTGCTAACCTGTACAGAATGAGAATCAAGTGCTTCCAAAGATGGATATTTAGAAGCAAAGTAATTTATCAGTACTTCTGAGGCACGTAAGTCCAAGCCAAAACGAGGTAAAGGGAAAGGATTAAGAAACAAAGGTTTAGGCAAACCTTCTAAATTATCGTGAATTGTGGAATCCTTCTCTTTTTCAAAAATCTGTAATGAATTACTTACCTCTTGTACGTTGTGGTCCTCTATCAAACTTTCTGACTGTACTGCCTCAATAAAAATCTCGGCACTAACATTATTACTATCGTCCTCGGAAAGTTCAATTGGGTCTTCCACAGTATTAATCAATTCAGTTTCATTCTCAACACACTCCTTTTCATTTTCAGACTCACCGTAATCAGAAGCTTCATCGGTTTCCCAACATTTGTCAGAACGTCGATTAATTTCCATACGAATGGCCTTACTAATTTCTTTGAGAAGCTCCTCCGGCGCTCCGTCATCCTCCAACTCGCAGAATAACTGAAAAAGTTGACCAATATTCAAAGGTTTTCCACCATTAAATACAGTGGAATCTGCTTAACACGACTCTTCCCTTTGAATGGGTGAATGATCATTATTAGGATCAAGAGTCGAGTCAACTACACAATCATCATCAACCAGAATTGGAGTTGGAGTAATGTCATCACTGATGTCGGGATTTTCGAGAGGTTCAAAATCATCACTGTATCCCATAAAATTACGTCGCTCATGTTCCCTAAGCAAAGCTCTTTTAGCTTCTCCAATTTCTTCACATGATGACCCTTCATCTTCTACCAATTGCTTAAACCTTCTCTGAAGTTCTCTCAAACTTGGTGGTCTTACACCATTACCTGTGGTGGAGTTTCTAAACCTTGTCTCATCCCGTTGAATAGGTGAATGATCATAATTACGATCAAGAGTAGATTTAGATAAACCGTCACAAGCATAATTTTCCTCCCTTTCTTGTGGCTGTAAATCATTAATCACATATTCGTTATTGTGCACAAGAGGGTTAGAGGTGCTCAACTCGCGTTGCTCAGTGCTCCTTTGAAGTAGTTGTTGCATTTCTTTTAACATGGTGCGCATTTGTTCAACACTAGAAGAATTATTAGAAGTATGACTATCCTCCCATTTCTGAGATTCAATTACATACCCACCACCAGAGGGTTGATATGTATGAGGATAGTCACATGGGTACGTGGAATATTGGTCATAACCAAAGGATTGGTTGTGATTATACTCCCCGTATGGTTGGAAATTGCCGTGATGTTGAGGCTGAAAACTAAATTGATTACCATTATACGCTGGATATTGTGAACTGTACATGGACAAGTACCTGAAAAAAATTCTCAAAATTCGGTTAGAAAGGAAAAAAAAAATTCAACAAGAAAAATAAAAAGAAAATAAAAAAGAAAACGAAACTAAAAATACATTACAATCCGCTATGCCTCCCCGGCAGCGGCGCCAAAATTTGGTCGTGTCGTAATCAACCAAAATAATCAAGTTCTTACTCTCTAAAATAGAATTAAGTACAGGGATAAGAACAAGTTCGTTCCCACAGAGAGGCCGAGATTATCACTATTTTCAGTCACGTATGTGAGTAAAGAGGGGGGTTTTTGTTGTTGTTTTAATAAACTAAACTAAGCTAAAAGTAAATACGCAAGTAAATAGAGATGTGAAATAGGGAGAAAGCATTGGTTAGAGGTTTCATCTTCAGTCATCCAACATGTTA
>JAJJMC010016115.1:0-17941 GCA_023531435.1 Papaver californicum
CCGAGTCGACTCGCTGGCTCGCTGGGTTGACTCGCCTGGTTGACCCGCTGGGTTGACCCGATCCAGCTCAGCCCGATCCAAGGGTGCCCCAATCCAAAGTGTGGGTGCTTTGATCCATTTTTTTGAGCCAATTTTTTCACAAATCTTTATTCTTCTAATGTACATACAAAAGCATAAAAACACGTAATAGACATAAAATCGAATACTAACTCACTAGAAATTAAGGTGCAATTTAGACACTAAAATGTGTCTATCAGATTTGACAACTCCAGAAATTAATTATTAACAAATAAAGTCAAATTGACCAAGGTAAGGAAATTTTTGGTCAAATTTTTGGAGACAGAAATTAATTTCAAATCAGGTAAGGAAAAATGTGTTTATTTATTAGGAAGGAGATCGACTGATATTAACAACTTAATTTTCACTATGATTCGAAATTTAACTCAGTAACCCAAAATTTATATTGTTCCCAGAACCCTTATTATGGCCCAAAGTTCAAATGTGATAGATCCACTAGTTTTCTTATTTTGGTGACGAAGAAAGACTCGTAATAGTGTTTAATTGTTGTTAGGAGGTCTTATTATGGAGACTTGTGGTAGTGTCTAATTGTCGTTAGGAGGCCTTATTTTGATCCATAGATTGTTAGGTGACCCAAAATATACAAGTATGTCCAAAGATTTTTGACTCATCCATAGTCTCGGTTTTTCGGTTTTGAAAACCGAGTATTACCATTAAGCATTTCAGTTCGGTTTGGTTTTGAACCAGATCAGTTTTGGTTTTAAACCCGTCGGTTTTGGTTAATCAAAAAATTTTAAATTTTCAAATTTAACAAATTTTAACAAATTTAAAGAAAGAGTTGGAAGGTTCATGGCAAAAGTTGAAGAACTGAAACAATTTTCAGAAAAGGCTGTACACAGGGCTGAAAGTTGAGGAACTAAAACAATTTTCAGAAAAGGCTGTACACAGGGCTGAGATGTGTGGTTGAGGATCAACTGAGAAAATGGAGAGAGCAAAAGCAGAGAAGAAGGGTTGTGTTGGCTCCATTTCGCAATGAATCCCCGCATAAAGAAAGTAACCCAACTAGATTAGATAAGACTACATCTATGTATGAGGCACTGCCATTAGGTAAGGTTTTGAACATGAAAGTTTAGTACCAGCTGAACAAATTCAAGCTTAATTTATTTTATTTTCAACTTGGTGGGTTCTAGTGAGTCTTGTCTGTTAAGATTAAACTTGATAAAATTCTATATGATAAGAATTTCATGATATGAAAAATCCATCAAAATTCTGCATGTCATAATGTATTGCTATAACAGTTCTTACTATGATCTGATCTTTTTCTTTTTGTATAAAGCTGATAAAAAAAAGAGTTAATAAACAATGATGCTACCAACTCTATAAAATGACTAAATTAAAGAAAGACTGAGATAGAGAGTTTACAAAATAAGCCGATCATATACATAGACATCGTTCAGCATGACAGATATCATCCCTGATTGGCCTAGCCATATGTTGGTTAGGGAGCAATCATATCACCAACCTCAGCCAAAACTTCCGTGTCAGACTCTTTACAAGTAAATTCCCACCAGGACAAATTTTGAAGAGATAAGATATAACCTTTTTCGCCTGGAGATGGTTTACTTTTATTAGTTACTTCATTGATCATTATCAAATCCAACTAACAAAATTCAAGTGATGACTACTTCATCGACAAGTCTTTCTACGATGAAATGACGCAGTTAAAGATGTCAGCGTTTATATGGTCTGCAAAGGGCAAAGATAGATAGAGAATATAGGTTATCAAAGGTCATTCCAGAGCAATCTAGAGAGGCGATTAAAAAGATTATCCTTAAGGTGATTGTCGCCCAGGAGATAAAATAACTTTTACCTACTACCGACATATATGCATATGGTGTTTTTCTTTCTCTTTTGGAATATGAGTTTCACTCTGTCAGATTACGTAAGCTATCAAAAGAGTAGGAATATATGCAATCATGCATAAATGACAGAAAAAAGACTTTACCACACTAGGGCATAACTGGTACTTTCTGAGATAAGGAGGGTGAGAAAACTAGGTCGATGAACATAATTATACCAAATAGGTAGTTGTAGCTTCAAATAGGAGGCTGCAACAGTCCATGTTTCTAATACTGCTGATGAAGAGCAGCTAATATCAAAAATATACTTTACCCAGTTTATATTAGTAACTAAATTAAACTAACTAGCCCTAATTTTAAAAATCCTCAATTATTTTTAATTTTATAAAACTCTAATTTCACATTTATAACATTCTAACACATAATATTGAAGATATATGGGAAATGAGGGAGCCAGCCATCCAGGAAGAAAGATTAGGTAAGTTTTTTTCTCACATCATACGGCCTATATTTAATCAGTTTAAACCGAATCGGTTCGGTTCGGTTCGGTTTTAGGAGTGAACCAAAACCGAACCGGAATCAACCGTTTTTTTTAATCTATAACCGTTGATTACCATTAAATTTTCGATTCGATTCGGTATTTTAGCGGTACGGTTTCGCTCGATTTACCCATTTTTTCGGTTTTCTATGCACCCCTAATATTATATATACCTTGCTCCCAAAAATTATCAGGTGACCCAAAATTTACAATTATGATCCAAATTTATTTATAGACCCATATTATTCCTCGTTAAAATATTTTTGGTACATGACTCATGATTTTGATAATGATTTGGAAAAAAACTAATTAACCTGATTTGGGTCAAGTAGGTGAGAACAATAGGGCTAGAAATCATTTCGTCGATTTCAAATAATATTTTTATATTTTTTTCTTCTTTAGTTGTTATACTAGGATATGACATAAATATTAAGAAAGTACATAAAAAAAATATTTTTCTATCGATATCCTGCATTAATATTTATTTTCTAATATTTTTAAAATCCTAGTTTTAGTTCTTAGTTTGATATTTATAAAACTTATGAGTAAAAATATTAATAAATATATAGAGAAAGTATTTAAGAATGGTGTTTAGAAAGTTGAATATGTACACTTATTTAAGTTAAGGAGTAATGGCTGTTTCCAAATTAGATAAATAAGGAAAAAAAAATATAAACTACAGTAATTAAATTAGAACCGAGGAAGTAAAATTTACAATCTCAATCATCCATTAATGCGTGATTCAATTAGATCATTTATTTGGGTAGAGTTAATTAGTAAATAAATTAGTAATTTCATATATTTAACCATCTTTTGAATGGTTAAGGTAAGTCAATTCAGGTAAACTTATTAACCGGGACCAAACACAATTCTAGACAAAGTTGAGAATCAATCGCAAAGGGAAATGGTGTATCATTTAACGTGACTTAAATTCAAAATAACCTTTAACTCAATACAGAAAATTAAACACACATAACTGCAACAATACTCATTCAATAAAACACACCAATTATTCAAAGATATGAGTTATACTTTTATACACGCCGGAGTGGGAACCTAATCGTAAGTTATTAACCTTGCACACAAAGCTTTATATAAGCCTTTTAATGTACATATGTGGCAGCAATCATGCAGCCTTATCGTCTTTATCACTTCGTATCTTCATGTAGTCAAAGTATGATTTTCGCAGAGTTTTTTTGTGTAATGTGTCCTCAAATAATCCTTCTACCGAATTATTCTGAACTCATAATAGTAGTTGTTTCAGGGAATTATTTCTTTTACGAATATATATGCATAGACCTCTCATTGCACACATTGTTATTAGCTTTTATTATCGTATCTTGGCTATCACAATGTAAATACAGCTGGTACAAGTCTATGCCGAAAAATAATGTTTTCTAAAAAGCATCTTAGTCACTCTTTGTCCTTTCCTGCTTTATCTAACACAATAAACTTAGATTTCATAGTGGAACAAGCTATACCTGTCTGTTTGGAACTCTTCCAAGAAACAGACTCACCCCTAGAGTGAAAACATATCCAATCGTACATTTAGACTTCTATGAGTGATCAGCTATCGAATTTGCATCACAAAATCCTCCAAGGATTGCACGGTACATTTCATAGTTCATAGAAATGGTCATAAAGTACTTCAAGTATCTCAAGAATCTAATAAGTGCATTCCAATGCTCCTACCCTGGATTATAAGTATACCTACTTAACCTACACACTATAGGCGATTTCTGGTCTTATACAATTCATCAAGTACATCAAACTTCCTATAACTCTTGAGTATTCAAGTTGTGATACTCCACTACCCTTATTCTTTCATTAGTTTACAAGAAGGATCATACGGAGCTCAAGCAAGTTTACAATCAAATTAATTATATTGCTTAAGCACATATTCAACATAATGAAATTGACTAAGACTATAACGATTAGAATTTCTTCTAATTTTGATCTCGAAGATCACATCAGCGGGTCCTAAGTTTTTCATGTCAAAGTTCTCATTGAACATGTTCTTAGTATCATTAATCACACTTATATTTGTACCAAGTATAAACGTATCTCAACATACAAGCATACAGTCACACAAGCATCCTAAACAAGTTTTTAAAATGTACTTATAGATTCTTTAACTTTGAAACTACTAGAAATCATCATATGATCAAATTTTTCTTTTCACTGTTTAGGTGCTTGTTTCAAACCATACAAAGATTTGTTCAGTTTACAAACTTTGTACTCACAACCTTTCACTACAAAGCATTGATTAGGTTGGTCCATGTAAATTTTCACATCTAATTCACCATTTAGAAATGTGGTATTTATATTCATATGATGTATCTCTAAGTTATAAATGGAAGTTATAGCAATTAACATTCTAATGGAAGTAATTCTCGCAACAGATGAGTAAGTATCAAAGCAATCTACACCTTCTTTCTATTTAGCTACCAACCTAGCTAGCCTTGTTTTTTTCCACAGTTCCATCTACCTTACAAACTATGGTTTTGTTTCCTAAAGGTAAACTATCAAGCTCACATTCTGGTTTTGCTAGATTGCGTCCATTTCGCTGATTGAAGCTTCTTTCCAGAATGAAGCTGTAGGAGATGTCATGGCTTCTATATAAGTTTGTGGCTCAGACTCAGCGAGTCATGTTATGAAGTCAGGTCTGATAGAAGTTTCAGTTCTAATTATTTCAGTTCTCCTAGGCTCAAAATTTTACTTTATCTTTCTCTAAAGGTAAAGTCTGACTGGTCGAAGGGACATCAAAGGGATCAACAACACATATCTTACGAGAATCCGATTTTATTGGATAAATATTTTCAGAGAAATCAATATTCCTGGACTACATAATAGTATTATATCAATGTTATAAAATTCAAAACTAAATTTACTTTATAAGTTGTATCAGAAAACTCGATTTTGTTTTCCTCGACCGAATTAGCATTATTCTTCTTATGGTCTTTACTCTCCCTTAATTTAACAAACCTAGATTCAGGTGTTCGAGACATATTTTTTTCATGAGGACCACACTTCAAAACATATAATAACATATTCGATTAGTGCCATAAAAAATAGCTCCCACCATAATTTCATGTTTAAGGTAAGTTTTCCCCTTACATGATTTGAACTGATAATCAAAACAAAAATCAAGTAATAAAATCTCTAAACTCTCTTATAATGATATCAAAGTGTTATTACTTAGTTAGTCTAATAATATTATCTCTTTTAAAAATATCAAGCTTGATGATTTTTTATCTGATTGGACAAGGGACAAGTCTGTATAGGGAGTAATAATGTTGTAAGCTCTCTAAACTCTTTGTTCATTAACTACGGTAGAATCTCTTGCATACAACTCTTCCCTTTGAATGGGTGAATGATCATTATTAAGATCAAGAGTTGAGTTAACTACACAATCAAAAATCAGATTTGGAGTTGGAATAACGTCATCACTGGTGTAAGGATTTTCGAAGGGTTCAAAATCATCATCGTATCCCATAGAATAACGTCGCTCGCGTTCCTTTCTCAATGCTCTTTTAGCTATTGTAATTTCTTCACCTGATGCCCCTTCATCTATCAATTGCTCAAACTTATATAAAGTTCTCTCAAACTTGGTAGTCTTACACCATTACTTATGGTAGAGTTTCTATACCTTGTCTCCTCCCATTGAATAGGTGAATGATCATAATTACGATCAAGAGTAGATTTAGATAAACCATCACAAGCATAACTGTCCTTCCATCCTAGTAATTGTTCACTTACATACCTACTATAAGGAGGTTGGCATGTATGAGAATAATTAAAAGGGTACGTGGAATAGTGGTCATAACCAAAGGATTGGTTGTGATTATACTCCCCGCATGGTTGGAAATTGTCATAGGATTGAGATTGAAAACCAAATTGATTACCATTATAAGCTTGATCTTGTGCACTCTACATGGGATACAAGTACCTGAAACAAGATTCTCAAAACTAGGTTAGGAAAAAAAAATTCATAAATAAAAATAAAAATAAAACTAAAATAGAAAGAAAACAAAAAGAAATAACAATCCGCTATGCCTCCCCGGCAGCGGCGCCAAAACTTGGTCGTGTCGTCATCATCCAAAATAATCAAGTTCTTACTCTCTAAAATAGATTTAAATACAGGGATAAGAACAAGTTTGTTCCCACAGAGAGGCAATTAAATTGTTATCTACTTTCAATTACGTGAGTGACAGGGGGTTTTGTTATTTTACTTAAACTAAATTAAACTAACGTAAATTAAAGCAAATTAATAAAACGTAAATCAGGGATGAGAAGTATTGGTTAGAGAATTCATCGTCCGTTTTCCAACATGTTATTAATCAAAGCATACTCAACGTTCATGCATTAGTAATACCAAAAACCCTAAAGTAGCCAGTTATCTCGTCTACTTCGGCAAAACTCCTAATATTATCAAAGAATGAGTACCTCCACCCTTTGAATTCTTAGCACCGGATAACCTAAGTGAGTACCTCCACTCGAGTTCAATCCAATGATAGCTATGTTCTTTGTGAGTTGAGGTTAATCTAAGTAACCCGGCGCAATTCGCCACTCGGATTCAACCTAGGTCAAGCTTCTACACATACTTGCATGGCAATTTTAAGTATCGTTAACAAATATGTTATACTACCTATAACCGGAGTCCCTCGACAGATTCGACTCTTAGAACTCCAGTTTAGTTGTAGATATCAATGCCTATTTACCTGATTCCGGACTCAAACAAATCAGCAATCAATCATATGTAATACTATAATCAGTAGAACATGAACGATATTAAAAATAACATGAAATTATGAGCATGCGCCATTCAATCAATAAACATGTTTTCTAACTTCAGATTACATCCCTAACCAATATAGAGGGTTTAGCTCATAATGGATTTCTCAAAACCCATGGAAATCAATAAAGAAAATACAATCAAATCCGGAAAGATAGCGAAGAATTGTTTCTGCAGAATCGCATGTATGAAAAAGTGGCCAGCCTTCAAGTTGCGTTGTCCCCTTTTCCTTTGCTGTGTTCTTGCGCCTCCTTTCTTCTCCTTAAACCTAATCTCCTGTATGAAAACGTGAGCTAGATGATGTTCTATTTCCAGCCAACTTCTCCCTCTTATACGTGAGGGAAATTCCAGCCCAACCGAGAATCCTTGCGTTTTTAGCTTTCCTTACGTGAGTAGACTTGTGGCCTGCCTTGTATAGTAAACCTGACCCCCAAATATCCCTTGGACCTCCAATATTTGCTATAGCTACCTCCCCAAAGGGCTTTCCACGAGAAAGGCCTGAGTTCCTTTTATAAAACTTGGGTTAGCCACTTTCACAATCCTAGTGGAATTAGGAAATGTGCTAAGTTTCCTTATCCATCCCAACAAGATATAGCAACTCCAAATTCATTCCTAATCCCATATGACTTCCCCAAGCTAGCTAATACTCCACCAAGGCTAGCCACTAGTCCACCAAACCACTCTAGCACCTCCAACTAGCCACTTAGCACCTTAGCACCTACGGTTCAGCCAACTTAGTGCCTGGGCGCTAGCAGCACAAGCTAGTTTGCCACCATGTGGCTTTGCCCATAACTTCCTCATACGAGATCATAATGACCTCGTTCTTTCGCCGTTGGCTTCGTAATTCAATTTCCTACACTCTGGAGGATGAAAGGCCTAAATTCAGAAGAGTTTTACTGGATCCTCGGTAATTCTTCTCATACAGCTCCATTCTGCAGGTTTCTGATCTGTAACCTGAAAAGACAACTAAACTTTGAAAGTAATAATAAAACATAGTAATTCACTCAAATATAGCAAATAAGGGTCAGGAAAAACTACTTATAATGTATGATTTATGCACCTATCACCCTGCTACTGATGAAATCCCTTAGCCACCAATCTGGCTTTGTGTCTAGCAACAGTACCATCAGGATTGTACTTCATCCTGAAAACCCACTTGCACCCAACAATATTAGTAATAACAGATGAGTCAACCAAAGACCAGGTGCCAGCATCAACCAATGTCTGATACTCAGCAGCAGAAGCCACCCTCCATACTTCCTCCTTGTTAGCAGCACTAATACAGGTAGGAATAGTTTGGACCTTGCTAAGAAGGGCCACCTCTAGAAGATATTTAGTTGATAGATAAGCCTTTGGTTTTCTAATTCCAGTTTTTCCTCTAGTTAACATATTATGAGCATTTGTAGTGACAGGAGGATCATTCTCTGGGGAATGAGATCCAGCAATGGATGGAACAATATCAGGTAAAGATGAAACATAAGTGGCAGATGTGATAGTTGCAGGTGAATTAGGCTCAGAAGATGAGACTAACAAGAGATAAGGAAAAGAATGCTCATCAAATGAAACATGTCTGGATATAAAAACAGTGCCAGAGATTAGGTCCAAACATCTGTATCCTTATGATGGAGACTATAACCAATGAATATGCAATGTCTATTTCTCTGTTGCAGTTTAATTGTAGTATAAGGCTTTTACCAGCGAAAATAAGCACAGCCAAAAACCTTTAAAAAGGCATAGTCAAGAGACTTATTGAATAGCTTTTGATAAGGAGACAAGTAGTCAATAGATTCTGTAGGAAGTCTATTAATGAGGAAATTTGCTGTATGAAGAGCCTCAACCCAAAAAATAGTGGGTAAACTAGATTGAGATAAGAGAGTTCTTGTGACTCCCAATAGGTGCTTGTGTTTGACCTATTTTGTTCTGATGTATGAGGACATGACAGCTCATGGGAAATACCTTTAATGGCACAGAATTCTCTAAGAAAGGAGTTTAAACATTTACCACCATTGTCTGTTCTTATGGTTATAACAGGAGTGGAAAGAAGGTTCTCAATTCTAGTGACAAAAGATACAAAGGCATGTCTAAATTCAGATTTTCTTGACAAAGGAATGATCCAACAATACTTTGTGTATTCATCCACAATATTTGCATAGTACAGACTTCCAGATACAAAAGCAACATGACAGGGACCCCAAAGATCCATGTGCAACAACTCCAGAGGTTGTTGAGCAACTGAGCTAGACAATTGGAAAGGTAACTTCTGACATCTACATAATTTGCAATCATTACAAAAGAAAGGCTTATTTAGTGGATTAGACAAGTGCAATAATGAGCAAAGTTTTTGCATAGTTTGAAAAGAAGGATGGCCAAATCTTCTATGAAGAATGACATTGTCACTTATTGTGGAGGCAAGAGCATGAGGAGCATGAGGAGCATGATGAGCATGGCTGAAAGAAATTGGATAGAGGCCATGTCTATGTGTACCTTGGAAAAGAAGTTTCCCAGAGATCTGATCCTTCACAGAGAAACCAGCAGAATCAAGATTTAAAGAGCAGTTCTTGTCAGTAGTGAACTTGTGGATGGATAATAAGTTGTGATATGCTTTAGGCACAATTATAATTTCATTAAGAGCAAAGGACTGGTCATTAACAAGCTTACTTGAGTTTCTTGTGTGAGTAATAAGCATACCTTCACCATTTGTTGAATGAATAGTTTCTGATCCATCATAAGTTGTAGACTCTTGTAAAACCTTGTTGTCTGATGCAATGTGATGGGTAGCACCACTCTTTGCAATCCATTCATCATCATCAAAAATGTCAGCAGCAGCTAACATTGCACTTAGATTAGAAGGAGGTGACCTTCCTTGATATGAGAAATTCAGCCTGTGAGTGCAGGTAGTAGCAATGTGGCCAGGAGTATTTCAAATTTGACATAAAGGTTTATCTCCAAAGTATGTACCTCTGCCAGATGTGGTTCTATGAAAAATAGATGGATTAGGGAATCTCTTACCATTATAAGAACCTCTACCAGAGTTTCTGAAAAATCACACGCGAAATTGAGTAGGAGTTCCTGAATGAACCTCTACCAGAGTTTGCTAGAAAAGCTTTTGCATTATGTTCATCCTTCAGTTGTTTGGATCTGTCAAGAATGAAAGATTCTTCACTTTGCAGGTTGTTCTGTAACTCAATACAAGAAACAGGATGATTCATATATCTCATAGAAGTTGCAAAAGGAATGTACTCTTCATTTAAGGCTTTGAGAGTAATCACCACTAGCTCTTTATCAGATATAACTTCTCCAGCAGCAGCTAATTGGTCAGACAGAAGTTTTATCTCATTTATTAAAGATATTATTGATTTATTACCTTGAGTAATGGATATAAGTTTGGTGCGTAATTGAATGGAGTGTGTTGAAGAAGCTCTCCCAAATATATCCTCAATACTTTTCCATAGAGCATCAGAAGAATTATTTCTAAAGACGTAGGCTATTACTGAGTCAGAAATAGTGGAGTTAATCCACATTGTTATAGTTGAATCTTCATCTAACCAGTCAGTATAGAGAGGATTCTCAATTCCATTGAGTTGATTTCTTGGATTTGTGAACTGTGGTGGACATTCATATGTTCCATCCAGAAATTTCGTGGACATTCATATGTTCCATCCAGAAATTTCTTTAGCTTGAATTTCTGAATTACAGGATTCATTAGATTGCGCCAGGTAATGTAGTTGTCCTCCTTGAGTGTAAGGTGAACAAAGTTTGTGAGTTGGTTTAGTGGAACATTAGAAAGAAGATTTGAAGTAGGATTCTCCATTGTTGTATTTGAAGGGAAGGTTTCAATCATGAAACAGATCTGAGTAAAATCAGATAGAAGCTACTAGCAATGAAGATCTTTGTTGAAGGAGAAGAAAGAGCAGAATTTTTTTCCAGAATCAAAAGAGTTTAATCATGGACTCTTGGATGCTCTGATACCATGATAACAATGGAGATTTGGTAAGAGAATCTCACCTGAATTCACAAGCAAATCAACCTTTCTTATTGAACACTAAACATGATTACAGGAGATTTGTATAGGTAGAGACATTAACCGTAAGTATGTGCACATGTGCATACAGTCCATGTGACCAATAGAGTACAAGCCCTGTACATGTGCACATCACATGTGTGCCTGACATGTGTGGAAGAAACAGGTAAGTCTATTTCTGTTACAGACAGTTGGTAGGCTTAATATTGATTTCATAAGATCCATAATCTCTGATTATTGAACCTTGTTTCATCTCCTACTCACCGTATACATGTACCTCTGCACTTCAAACATGATCAACCGATATAAATTCATTTGATTTCAGATTATCTAATTTCACAAACACATAAAATCGACCAAAGGAAAAAATTAGCATAGTTTCATTGAGTTAATCGGTGGAACCTGTTTATATATACATCATAATATGGGATTGAACTAAATATTTAGATGGAACTATAACAATTTACCTATGTAAGAACATGTTTTATCATGTTTTAGGCTGATGATCGGCGAAAATAGAAAACTGTGTATTTTCAATACTACATAAGAATCTTCATCATCTAATATCCCGAGTTTTTCTTAGAGCAACAATTGATTTTTATTTGGTCAATGGAAAATCACAAGCTCGGGAGAGTTCATCAAGATGAGGGCTACTTGAAATACTCAGATCTCTTTCTTTCGGGATTAAACAGTAAAACTCGTTAGCTTTGAGATCAAACTAGATAAGATTTATTTGTTCTATTTCAAATCATTACAGCTACATAAAGATTTGAAATTATGGCAAATCATAATATATAGCTTAACAGCGTTGAAAAGAAGAAACAAATAAGAACAATGTAAAACAAGAAGATAGGAGGTATGATCGCCCATACAGCAATCATGTAGCCTTATCGTCTTTGTCACCTCCTATCTTCATGTAGTCAAGGTATGATTTTCCGTAGAGTTTCTTTGTGTAATATGTCCTCAAATAATCATCATACCGAACTGATCTGAACAAGGCAGGTGTCTCTGGTGTGATCATGCTAGGTATCGGACCTATGTCCGACTTCATTTTTGGGCTCTGAAATGTTGCAATTGAGAGTCTCTCCTTTGATGTGTTTACCGTTACTCGGTGCTCCACACTTGGGTAGATCCCATTAGTCATTATCTGCAAAACAGAAAAAAAGAGTGCAATACCCATTAGTCCTTTGTCGTGTTTAATGTTACATGTCCTACACAATTTGATATTTTTACCTCCAGAAGATCTCCCATGTTCACTACAAATGCCTCAGGTAAAGGCTTAATGGGAACCCACATGTTGTCTTTTTTAACCTGTAAACCTTCCACCTCATTGAGTTGAAGGAGGATCGTTAAACCAGTACCATCCGAGTGTGGTGTAGCGCCGAGGACATTCTCTGCTTGAGGACAAGGAGGATAATAGTTCATCTTTATAATTTGTCTCCCATCTTCAAACAACTCTTCCATGACTTTGGCCTCGATTTGTAGAGCCTTTCCCATCAACTTAAGGAGGGTCATGTTTAGGTTATTCACCTGCGATGAGTAGGATTCAATTGTATCCCTGCATGAACAGATACACTTGCCGGTTATGTAATCTCTTATATAAGCATCTTCACTGCTTTAATATCGGAATGAAATCACATTCTCGGAAAGCAAAAGAGACAGAGAAGTAGTTAACCTGAGAGGTAGAGGGAGTTTGGGAAATAGCCGAGGTTTCCTCATATGTTTAGGAAGAGTGACCATGAAAAACATATCTCCCCAATCAAGCTGTTGGTCTTCTGATGTAATAAAGACTTGTCCAAATCCTTCCAGATCACCTTCTTCCTGCCAGAATTTCTTTTTCTCATCCATTGGGATATTGAAGAAATCATGAACTTCTGATTTCACTTTCTCCACCAATGAAATGTCAACTCCATGGTTTACCACCTACAATCATAAAACTCCAATTAATTATCTTTCTCATGACTCATCAGCATCCTCATTCCTACTACGGAATCATAATTAAAGTGTGATGACATACCTGAAAGAAACCCCATTCCTTGCAAGCAGAGTGAAGCCTCTCAAGCTCTAGCTCTCCAATGATGGGTTCTGGAGATAATAATTTCTGCAGATCGATAACAGGTACGGTTTTATCAATCATAGACGAAGTAGAGACGACATTAGCCAACGGGTCCTGATCAATGCGTAAGTATCGAGCTGGGACTTGAGCAAGAGGTTGTTTGGCCAATTCCTGAACATTAGGTACAAACAAAGATGCGCCTATCTTTGAAACTTCTGGTGTCTCCATTGATTTTGCTTCCTTGATGAGTTCCTTTCGTATCAGAATATGATTCACTCAGTTACACTCTCTAATGAATCGTCTACTCTTTTTATAGACTCCGATTCTGCAACGGACGTTTTGTAGTGATATCGCCTCTTGGTTAAACATTTAATATCCCATGGATTGACAACCAATTCCAATCTGTACACCACATGCTGCTCAACTTTGAAGAATTACAACTTTACTACTCCACTTTGTCCACTATAGAAAAATTGTATTTTTGACAGTTAACATTTATTAGACGAGTTGTATTGAGTCAACACCATAAACAATATCCATTCATTATCAACTTGGGATACTATTATGAATACATTAATGGGATTCATGGAAACGAGGTGTGTTATATATATAACATCGTTTTGGGTGTGATGCTTTAAACTATGTGAAATCATATAGTGAAGATAATACGGCACGATCGAAAAATATCATATATTAAATGGCAGATCGTTATGGCTATGTCATGAACGGAATCGAATCGAATCGAATCGAATCGACTCCTTAGTCCAAGCAATAATGCAACGTGAATCCACTGAATCAGGTGCAATAATTAATTTGAAATGTAGCTTACAAAGTTACCGTCATTTTTTCATATCAGCTCTTCTAGACAGACCGTCTTTTCGGACATTTTAAAAACTATCCGCTCACATAAATGGACAGGTGTGGGCCCTGTTTCTATGGGGTGGTTTTATTTTAAATAGTCCAAAAAACGGTCCGTTCAGAATTTAAGTTTTCATACTATTCATTTTTTTTGAAGTATTATATGATTTAATAATTATTGAGTTAAAGGCACAGTTGATAATCGTTCTACACATGTTCTCTAAGGCATAAGGTATTCTTTTGTAAGGATTTCAATGGGTATCCGATTACCCAGAACCTGATAGGAACCGGATGAATCGGGTTCGGGTTCTAACAGTAGACTCGTTAAGAATCGATAAGTATTCGGGTCTTAATGGTAACTATTCGTTGGGTATCCGAATATTTGTAATGTTTTACTAATCTTTACTCAAATTTTAAGGTTTAGTCTAGTTTTACTTGGATTTTTTTTTCTATTAGTATATTTGATTTTTAATTAGAACGTTTATATAGTTATAACAATAATTTCGTATGAAATTTAATAGATTCAGAATAATATTAGGAAGATAAAATAAATTTTAAGGATATAATTGATTTTCAAAGACCAACTATTCAGATCTGATAGATATTTAGGTTTTTAATTGGGTCTAATTTCGGGTCCAATAGAACTAGAACCGTTAAAACCGTCTGATTCCGGATCCAATAGTAGCTGGGAGAAACCGGACATGTTGACTGATAGACACATTTTAGTGTCTAAATTGCACCTTAGTTTCTATTAAGTTAGTATTCGATTTTTGCATATATTACGTGTTTTTATGCTTTTGTAGGTACATTAGAAGAATAAAGATTTGTGAAAAAATTGGCTCAAAAAGTGATAAAGGCACCCAAGGACAAGTGTTACTGGCACCCCAAGAATGGATAAGGGACACCCTAGAATCGGCGAGTCAACCCAGCGAGTCAACCCGACCGATTCACCGATCCAGCTCATCGGAGAAGCTACTGGATACTTCAGATTGACGAAATTCATGGGATTTGATGAAATTAAAAGCAACCCATTGCAACTAGAGTTCAGAGCAATCGAGAAACAGCAAAAGAATCCCGAAGGATCAGCTCAGAAATCATGAACTTGGCCGGATTCCTGTTCCGATTATGAATTGAATTTGTGAGTTGTTTGAGAGAGTTCTATTAGGTTTAGAACTCTCTCTAGGGTTTGTAGACCCTATATAAACCAAGAGAAGCGAAGAGAAATCATCATGCAGCCCCAGAAATCAAATCAGAGAAATTCCGGCCACTTCCGTAACCGCCGATCACCTGCTACTGCACCGGCCGACGTGTTCTTCATTCAGCCATCACCGGGGAAGACGACTCAGCAACATCTACATCTGTTGCTGATTCAAACTGTTCTGTTGCGTTTCCTCTTTACCTTTCTGTTGCCTTAATCCTTTGTGTAACAGCTGAACCTTCTTCTGTAACGCATATACGCGTATCAAATTAGCTGTGTTACACCTATTTCACCTTGTAATCAATATTTTGAGCAATGAAAGAGTATTTTGAGCAAGTTTTCTCCACCATGAGCTAAGTTTATTTACTGGGATGATGGAGGAGGTTTTTCTCTCTATTTTATGTGGTAAGTCTATTTTTAATTAATTATTTATAATTCTTTACTTGTTAAAATTGCATAGTTTCGAAATAGAAAACGGTTTTCATTCAGTAGTGGTGTTTTTGTTTGATGGGTCATGCTGGGTTGACAACCTCTGATGTCCCATGCTTGTGATTTACCTCTGCTTGTTTGCATAAAACCTATTTTGGCAATATTTGAGCTTAATTTATTTAAAAGAATTGCATGATTAATCACATAAATTGTTAGAAATAACTGAATCTTGATTCCTGGTTTTCTCCATATTTTCTAAAAATCTTCTCTAGTTTATTTTCGTGATTTTTATTTAATTAGATTAAGTCCATTATTTTCTAGAATCATTACCTTCACAAGTTCGAGAATCGAACACTTTTTACCACTATTCTAAAACACATCAATTTTTGGCGCCGCCGACGCGGACTTGTTTTTAGGTTTAGGGTTTTAGATTTATTTTTTAGGTTTTTATTTTTAGTTTTATTATTTTACTTTGTTCTATTTTACGTTTCTTTTGGTATTTCTCTTTTTGCTACAGGTTGAATTTTGGATCGAAAGGGAGTAAGCCAAAGTTTTGGAATTAAAGCTAAATACTTGGAGTTAAAGGGAAAAACTTAAAGAACGAAAAAGAAGATCGAAGATTTTATTTTTCTTAATTAGATTTTTAGTTTATTTTAATTAGTTTTAATTCGTTTAGAAAATTGTATTAGGGTTTTTATTATTTCTGTAATTTTTCTTTCTTTTGGACATTTTTGGACACTTTATTTATTTTTAAACCCTAAGGAAGGGTAGTTTTAAATATCAAACTGTGTGCAGGGAAGGACGACAATTACGATATTATCTCGGCCCCTCGGGTTCGCACACTATTGAAAAGGATATTAGTGGCCCGAGTCGACTTCAACGGTTCATCGCCCGTCTGGTACGGGAGGTAAACTTCGACCAACCTACGAATCTCCTGTCAGAGGGTTTTCTGGACGCCTTTGTATGCATCTATGCTGAGGACTGAATACGGACTTTAATTTTTGCATAGTAAAGGGCAAGGCCTGGCCATACAAGATAAGGTTTCGGATTTCATCACCGTCTCCTTCTTGCCCGCTTTAGGAAAACGAAACCTACGCGAACCTAAGCCTAAAATCTTGACTAGAAAGACCTATAGGGTATCGAGCTTATTGGAAAATCGTTCAAAAGGACTGTACTGGTTACTTTATTAGCCTAACTCGAAGTTCAGGAAGATTATTTTAAGTTGATTAGAGCCGCCTTGTAACCCAGGGAAAAATGCCAAAGAGACAGGGTTATCAAAGCTCCTTAGAGCTTATCCTGTTTCTCTTCGACTTAATCTAATTCGGATCGTTCTAAGAGGTTTGCTAAAATTGTAACCAGTTGCCTTTTGAAAGAATAAAAGCTGGTCCAGAAACAATCTAAGTGGAACCATCATGCTTGTTGTTTGCTAGATTTAGGTTTGATTTGGTTGAGTCAGGGCATGATTGTGTTTGATTAATTGCTTGTTAGGATTTAATTTTTTCATGCCAAGAACGCCCTTAAGGCGAACTTGGGATAGAGACCCTCAAGGTAGGTTAATTAATGGAAGACTGGTAGTTCACCTTAACCTCGAGAAGCCAACTGAGAGTGAACTAGTCACTCCCGAGACCGTGTCAGCAATGACATCTCTGAAGGATTTGTTGAATCCGACCCGGACCTCACGTCCATCTTGCATCAAGTTAGCCGCTACTGAAGCGAGCTACTGATAGGTGCATAAATCTTACATTCTAAGTAATTTTTCCTGACCCTTATGTGCTATATTTGAGTGAATTATTAGGTATTTTGATTACTTTCGAAGTTTAGTCACCTTTTCAGGTTACAGTTCAGAAACCCGCAGAATGGAGCATAAGAGCTAGAATCACCGAGGAGCCAGTGAAAATATGTTTAAAATAGGCCTTTCACATACCAAAGTGTAGGGAATTGAATTAAAAAGCCAATGGTGAAAGAATGAAGTCATTCTGATCAAAATTGAGGAAGATATGGGCAAAGCCCCGAAGTGGCTTATTTGGCCTACGCAGCCAGCGGCCAGGCGCAAGTGCGGCTGAAGCATGTTTCGGTAATGTGCTAAGTCATGATTTGAAGGGATAGAATGGTTTGATGGGCTAGTGGATAGCCTTGGTGGGTTATTAGCTATGTTTTGGACATCATATG
>JAJJMC010016122.1:0-17994 GCA_023531435.1 Papaver californicum
TTCAAAGTTAGAAATACTTAAACTTAAAGAAGATAAAGACCTCCTCTGGTTTGAAAAACCTCTTGTTACTCTTCTTTTCGACTATAAACGATGGAATCGCCCATTGCGATATATAAAAAATGATCAATTTGAAGATGCTGTACGAGACGAAATGTCACACTTTTTTTTTTTTACATGTGAAAGTGATGGAAAAGAAAGAATATCTTTTACATATCCACCTAGTTTGTCAATCTTTTTGGAAATGATAAAAAGAAAGATACTTTTGTCCACAACAGAAAAAAGCTCTTCTGAAGAATTGTATAATCATTGGGTTTATACCAATGAAAAAAAAAAGAAGAACATAAACAACGCATTTTTCAATAGAATTGATGCTCTAGAAAGAGGGTCTCTGAAACTGGATGTACTTGAAAAAAGGATTAGATTATGCAATGATGAAACTGAACAAGAATGCCTGCCTGAAGGGTATGATCCTTTTTTGAATGGAACCCGCCGCGGAAGCGAAAAAAAAAAAAAGTATTTCAACTCAAGTTTGAATATGAATGAGGCTTTCTCGGCCGAAGGTTGGATTTGGATAAATAAATTTCATAATATATTTCCCACAAACTACCAAGAATTGGAAGAAAAAAAGGAAAAATTGGAGGGAAAATCCTTCCTTCCAGAAGAAGGAAAACTTAATTCAGAAAATGGAACGAAATTTTTATTTGATGCGGTTACACCTGATAGAAATAATCAAAGAATTATAAAAGAATCCATTGGAATAAAAGAAATACGTAAAGAGGTTCCTCAACGGTCATACAAATTGATTACCAGTTTGGAGCAACAAGACGGAGAAATTGAAGAAGAAACGGCGGAGGATCATGAAATTAGGTCAAGAAAGGCCAACCATGTAGTAATTTTTACAGATACCGAACGTACAAATAGTACAACGAATACTAATGATGAAGTAGAAGAAGTTTTTGTCCTACGTTATTCGCAAGAATCGGATTTTCGTCGAGATATAATCAAAGGATCTATGCGCGCTCAAAGACGTAAAACAGTTATTTGGGAACCGTTTCAAACAAATATCCATTCCCCCCTTTTTTTGGACAGAATCTACAAAAAGGTTTTTTTTTCCGCTGATACCTCCAGAATTTGGAATCTTCTTTTTAAGAATTGGATGATAAAAAGTACGGAATTCCAAAATTCAAGTTTTGAGGAAGAAGCAAAGGAAAAGGATCAAAAAAGGAAGAAGAAAGGGGAAGAAAATGACCGGCTAGCAGTGGCGGAAAGCTGGGATACTGTTCTATTTGGTCAATCAATAAGGGGTTGCTTGTTAATAGCCCACTCAATTTTTAGAAAATATATTGGATTGCCTTCATTGATAATAGCTAAAAACATCAGCCGTATCTTATTATTTCAACCCCCGGAGTGGAACGAGGATTGGAGGGAGTGGGGTAGAGAAATGCATGTTAAATGCACCTATAATGGTGTTCAATTATCCGAAATGGAATTTCCAAAAAATTGGTTAACAGAGGGTATTCAGATAAAGATCCTATACCCTTTCTATCCGAAACCTTGGAACAGCTCTAAGCAACGATCCCATCATAGAAATCCAAGGGGAACAAAGGAAAATTCTTGCTTTTTGACAGTCTGGGGGATGGAAACTGAATTTCCTTTTGGTTCTCCTCGAAGACGACCTTCGTTTTTAAAACCCATTTTTAAAGAACTAGAAAACAAAATAAGAAAAAAAAAAACACAAAGTTTTCGAGGTTTAAGAGTTTTACAAGAAAAAACAAAAGGGTTTCTAAAGGACTCAAAAGAAAAAGAAAGCTGGACTCATAAAAAGGATTTCTTTCTAAAAAAAAGAATAAAAGAGCTTGGCAAAGTAAATCCAATTCTATTAGTTGGATTGAAAAAAGTATATGAATCGAGTGAAAATAAAAAAATTTCTCTCAAAGAAAATAAGATAGTTCATGAATCGTCCAGTCGAATTAGATCAATGTATTGGACAAATTATTCACTAACAGAAAAAAAAATGGAGGATCTGGCTGATAGGACAAGTACAATTAAGAATCAAATGGAAAAAATAATAAATGACAAGAAAAAAAAATTTCTAATTCCAGATAGAAATATTAATCCTAACGATACAAGTTGTAACGATAAAAGATTAGAAGCGCCAAAAAATTTTTGGCAGATATTCCAAAGAAGAAGTGCTAGATTAATACGTAAACGACACTCTTTTTTTAATTTTTTGATTGAAAAGATATATATGGACACCCTTCTATATCTCATTAATATTCCCAGGATCAATGCAAAATTTTCCCTAGACTTAAAAAAAGGGGAGATTGATAAAAAAAGTTACAACGATGAAATAAAGAAAGAAGGAGTGGAAGAAAAAAAAAAAAAAAGAATTCCTGTTATTTCGACTAAAAAGAGGGCACTTTCTAATATAAGTAATAAGAATTTACATCATTTTTGTGCCCCAGTTGATTTGTCACAGGCATATGTATTTTACAAATTATCACAAACCCAAGTGATTAACAAATATCACATGAGATCTGTACTTCAATATAATGGAACGTCTTTTTTTCTTAAGGATAGAATAAAGCATTTTTTTGGAACACAAGGAATACTTTATTCTGAATCAAGACATAAAAAACTTAGCAATTTTGAAACGAATGGGTGGAAAAATTGGTTAAACGGTCATTATAACTATAAATATAATTTATCGAAGATTACATCGTCTCAATTAGTTCTGCAAAAACAACGAAATGGAGTCAATCAAAGTCATACAATTTCAAACAAGGCATCAACAAAATTGGATTCATATGAACAAAAAAATTTATGTCATTATAAGAAGAAAAATGCTTATGTGATGGATTCATTATCGAGTAAAACCAAAAGTTTTAAAAAACAGTATGGATATGATCTGTTATCACAGAAATATATCAATTATAGAGAAGGTAAGGATTCATATATTTCTCTAGCACCATTACAAGTAAAGGGAAGCCTCAAAATTCCCTATAACTACAACACAAATAAACCCCCAATTTTTTCTATGCCGGCAGGCATATATATGAGTCATTATCTAGGAGAAGATTGTATTGTTGATACGGATAAAAATCCAGATAGAAAATATTTTGATTGGAGAATCATTTCTTTTTGTCTTATAAAGAAGATCGATATTGAGGCTTGGGCTAATATGGATACTGAGACCCGCATGAATAAAAATACTAAAACAGGAACTAACTATTATTCAATCATTAATCAAATTGATACGAAGGATCTTTCGTATCTTGCGATTGATAAACAAATAAAACTATCAAGTGGAAAATTTGTTTTTTTTGATTGGATGGGAATGAATGAAGAAATACTAAACCGCCCCATATCAAATCTGCAACTTTGGTTCTTCCCAGAATTGTTGGGGCTATATGATGCATATAGGATTAAACCGTGGATTATACCAACAAAATCACTTCTTTTCCATTTTAATGGAAATAAAAACACTAGTGAAAAGAAAAAAAAAAAAGATCTTGAATTAGAAAATAAAAATAAAGAAGAAAAAGAAGAATCAGCCCAAGAAGATCTTGGATCAGATCTATCAAACCAACAAAAAGAGGTTAAAGAGGATTATAGTGACTCATACATGAAAAAGAGTAGAAATCAAAATAAATGGAAGAGCACCACAGAAGCGGAACTTGATTTCTTCCTGAAAAGATATTTTCTTTTTCAACTGAGATGGCATGGTTCTTTGGATCAAAGAATAATCAATAGTATCCAGATATATTGTCTCCTGCTTAGACTGAACAATCCAAAGCAAATAGCGATATCCTCTATTCAAAGAGGAGAAATGCGTCTGGATATATTGCTGATTCAAAAAGATCTAAATCTTACAGAATTGATAAACAAAGGAGTATTGATTATTGAACCTGTTCGCCTGTCTATACAAGGGGATGGACTATTTATTATGTATCAAACCATAGTTATTTCACTGGTCCATAAGAGTAATCACCAAACTAATATAAAAAACCAACAAAAAGAAAACGGTTATAAGAATTCTTTTGATGAATCCATTAAAAGACATAGACATGAAAGGGTGCTTGAAAAGAGAGATGAAAAAAATTATGCTTTTGTTGTTCCTGAAAATATTTTAGCTCCTAGATGTCGTAGAGAATTGAGAATTCGAATTTGTTTAAACTCAGAAAAAATAAATGTTTTGGATAGAAAGAAAACATTTTACAATAAGAACAACATAAGGAACTGCGGCACTTTTTTGGAGGAGAGCAAGCATCTTGATAAAGATCCAAAGAATTTCGATAGAGATAGAAATAAATTTCTGAAATTGAAATTTATTCTTTGGCCAAATTATCGATTAGAGGATTTAGCTTGTATGAATCGCTATTGGTTTGATACCAGTAATGGAAGTCGTTTCAGTATGTCAAGGATATCTATGTATCCACGATTTACCATTAATTGATGGTAAATCTCCTTCCTATCTATAACGTGCCAGATATGGCATGATATATGAAGGCAAACAAATGTACCCGCACGTTTGTGTTATATTAATTTCTATTCTGGTTTCCCGTATAGGATACTTTATTCAATGACCTAAAAATCTTCTTCGGATCAATTTTTCCCTTTCTTTTTTTGTGGGGGAGTTGAAGAACTCGACCACCCTTTTGTATCTATATCCGAATGAAATTGCAAATTGGATTAATTCATTCAATTTGAAAGGAAAAGGTAGTATATAAAAAAATTTGTGTATACCTGAACTAGATTCAAAAACCGGTATTATTTTTACTGATCGATAAACTCCATTTTTGTCTAAAAGAAAAAAGGGAGAAGCGCTCTTTTTATGAGAAAAAAAGCATTCATCTCGGTTATTTCGCAAGAAGAAAAAGAATAAAACTAAGGGGTCCGTTGAATTCCAAGTATTCAGTTTCACCAATAAACTGCGCAGACTCACTTTCCATTTGGAATAGCACAAAAAAGACTTTTTATCTCAGAGAGGTCTAGGGAAAACTCTGGGAAAACGGCAACGGTTGCTGGCTTATTTGTAAAAAAAAATAGAATACGTTATAAAGAATTAATTGGTCGGTTGGATATTCGGGAGCCAAAGACTAGTTAAGTTAATTTTCAGATTTCGTTTGAATTATTTGATTTATTAGATCTTGAATTTTTATGAACTTTGTTTCGTTTTCAGCAATTCATGGAATAATGAATCGGGGAAAAAATATGACTGTATCAGCTACAAGAAAAGACCTCATGATAGTCAATATGGGTCCTCACCACCCATCGATGCATGGCGTTCTTCGACTCATCATTACTCTAGATGGTGAAGACGTTATTGACTGTGAACCTATATTGGGTTATTTACACAGAGGGATGGAAAAAATAGCGGAAAACCGAACAATTATCCAATATCTGCCTTATGTAACACGTTGGGATTATTTAGCTACTATGTTTACCGAGGCAATAACGGTAAATGGACCAGAACAGCTGGGAAATATTCAAGTTCCTAAAAGAGCCCGTTATATCAGAGTCATTATGTTGGAACTGAGTCGTATAGCCTCTCATTTATTATGGCTTGGCCCTTTTATGGCGGATATAGGTGCGCAGACTCCTTTCTTCTATATTTTCAGAGAGAGAGAATTGATATATGATCTATTCGAAGCTGCCACAGGTATGCGAATGATGCATAATTTTTTTCGTATCGGAGGAGTAGCTGCTGATCTACCTCATGGCTGGATAGATAAATGTTTAGATTTCTGCGATTATTTTTTAACCGGGATTGCTGAATATCAAAAGCTTATTACGCAAAATCCAATTTTTTTAGAACGCGTTGAGGGGGTAGGCGTTGTTGGTGGAGAGGAGGCAATAAATTGGGGTTTATCAGGACCAATGCTACGAGCTTCCGGAATACAATGGGATCTTCGTAAAGTCGATCATTATGAGTGTTACGACGAGTTTGACTGGGAAGTACAATGGCAAAAAGAAGGGGATTCATTAGCCCGTTACTTAGTCCGAATCGGTGAAATGACAGAATCCATAAAAATAATTCAACAAGCTTTGGAAGGAATTCCGGGAGGGCCCTATGAAAATTTAGAAGCCCGACGCTTTGATAAAGCAAGGGATTCCGATTGGAATGATTTTGACTATAGATTTATTAGCAAAAAAACATCTCCTACTTTTGAATTGTCGAAACAAGAACTTTATGTGAGAGTAGAAGCCCCAAAGGGGGAATTGGGGATTTTTCTGATAGGGGATCATAGTGCTTTTCCTTGGAGATGGAAAATTCGTCCTCCGGGTTTTATCAATTTGCAAATTCTTCCTCAGTTAGTTAAAAGAATGAAATTGGCTGATATTATGACGATACTAGGTAGTATAGATATCATTATGGGAGAAGTTGATCGTTAATATGATAATTGATACGACAGAATTACAGGCTATCAATTCTTTTTCCAGATTGGAATCCTTAAAAGGGGTCTATGGTCTTATATGGTTGCTTGTCCCTATTTTTACTCCTGTATTGGGAATCACGATAGGAATACTAGTTATTGTGTGGTTAGAAAGAAAAATATCTGCGGGGGTACAACAACGTATTGGACCCGAATACGCGGGTCCTTTGGGAATTCTTCAAGCTCTAGCAGACGGGACAAAACTCCTTTTTAAAGAGGATCTTCTCCCATCTAGAGGAGATTTTTTTTTATTCAGTCTCGGACCCTCTATAGCAGTCATATCCATTTTACTAAGTTATTCAGTAATTCCTTTTGGATATCGTCTTGTTTTAGCTGATCTCAGTATAGGTGTTTTTTTATGGATTTCTATTTCAAGTATTGCTCCTATTGGACTTCTTATGTCAGGATATGGTTCAAATAATAAATATTCTTTTTTGGGTGGTCTACGAGCTGCTGCTCAATCGATTAGTTATGAAATACCATTAACTCCATGTGTGTTATCAATATCTCTACGTGTGATTCGTTGGGGCATGAACTTTTACCTCATTTTTTCTAGGAAAGAAGTTGAATGGAGTGAATAGAGATTCTTTTTTTTTATTCGTCATTCGGGGTGATGACCTAAACCAGATAGTTATATGAGTGAAACAAAACAGCTTAGAAATTAGCAGTAAAAAGGTTGAGACTCATTCCCTATGTACAAGAGCTAAGCAAAAAAAGAGAAATTACCCCAAGGTTGGTTGATTAGTCATCACGGTTTGAAGCGGGTAGAAAAGATCAACTGGCTGGAGTTTTGTTTTAACTATTCTATTATATTGTATGTATTACCATACCGGGGATCGAGCAAAAATGAGTGGACGGTTAGGAACACCAAGATACACAAAGGATTAGTAACGGAGATAATGGAAGTTACCAAAAAAGGTATTTCTGCATAAACGGAATCATACTGGGGCTTTAAGTTGGTAGAAACAATCAAGTAGTACTTCCCCACGATCCCGATCCCGAGTATGGTCCTATCCACAGGTTAAATAAATAATTATCAGGAACGAAGTAATCCTTTTTTTTAAGCCCACTTTTACTTTTCGTAGAAAGAAGCATAGGAACGAAATAAATAGGTTGAAATACCTACTTAGACAACGAGTATTTTATTCAAGGATTAAGTTATTACTGAATAAAGACAAACTAAAATAAGAAAGGATAAGATCAATTCGGAAGCACCCTTTTTTCTATTATAGCAGACGGAATTGCATTGGTTTAATTTGTGACTCCTCGATACATCTTGATTCTATCTATCCTACTAACACATAGCGAGATAATACCGAACCAGTCCTTAGATTTAGTTAAGGCCATCGAGGAGCCGTATGAGACTGAAGTCTCATGTACGGTTCTGCAATAGCGATGGAAGCAGTGATGTTATCACCTACTATAATTATCTAACAGTTCAAGTACAGTTGATATAGTTGAGGCGCAGTCAAAATATGGTTTTTGGGGGTGGAATCTGTGGCGTCAACCTATAGGTTTTGCAGTTTTTGTAATTTCTTCCCTAGCAGAATGTGAGAGATTACCCTTTGATTTACCAGAAGCCGAAGAAGAATTAGTAGCAGGTTATCAAACCGAATATTCAGGTATCAAATTTGGTTTATTTTATGTTGCTTCCTATCTAAATCTACTAGTTTCTTCATTATTTGTAACAGTTCTTTATTTAGGAGGTTGGAATCTTTCTCTTCCGTACATATTTCTTCCTCATTTCGAAATTAATGAAGTGGGTGGAGTCTTTGGAATGACAATTGGTATTTTTATTACATTAGCTAAAGCTTATTTGTTCCTGTTCATTCCTATTACAACAAGATGGACTTTACCTAGGATGAGAATGGACCAACTATTAAATCTTGGGTGGAAGTTTCTTTTACCTATTTCTCTAGGTAATCTATTATTGACAACTTCTTTCCAACTCTTTTCACTCTAAGGGCATACGATATTCTATTCTCGATTTAGAACTTCTCTCAAACAAGAGAAAGAAACTTCAAATTATTCATAGATATTCACGATATGCTCCCTATGGTAACTGGGTTCATTAATTATGGTCAACAAACAGTAAGAGCTGCAAGGTATATTGGTCAAAGTTTCATGATTACCTTATCCCACACGAATCGTTTACCCGTAACTATTCAATATCCTTATGAAAAATTGATCACATCTGAGCGTTTCCGCGGTCGAATCCACTTTGAATTTGATAAATGCATTGCTTGTGAAGTATGTGTTCGTGTATGCCCTATAGATCTGCCTGTTGTTGATTGGAAATTGGAAACGGATATTCGAAAAAAACGATTGCTTAACTATAGTATTGATTTTGGAATCTGTATTTTTTGTGGGAACTGCGTCGAGTATTGTCCAACAAACTGTTTATCAATGACTGAAGAATATGAACTTTCTACATATGATCGTCATGAATTGAATTATAATCAAATTGCTTTGGGTCGGTTACCAATGACAGTAATTGGAGATTACACGATTCGAACCATTATGAATTCCACTCAAATAAAAAAAGCCACGGGTAAACTCCTTGATTCAAGAACTATTACCGATTACTAAGATTCCGTTTTAATCTAAAGGAGCGGATCTTCTTTTATTTTGTTCGGTTAATAACGAAAAAAAACCAGCTCTTATTTATTGGTGATTCGCGAGAATCACGGCTTACTTTGGATAAAAAAGAATTGAATATATCCGCGATAATTTCGAAATATATGAATATATAAGCAATCGGATAGAGAAATGGAATGAATTAATCTATCTACATCAACCCACACCCCGTATAGGATTTAATAAAAAAGTCACTTATCATAAAAACAGGGTAACTTTCCTTTTCTGGTCTAGTCAATAAGATTATGAAACATTTCGACTTATTTATCTCTTATTTTACATATAATGGATTTAACTGGACCAATACATGATTTTCTTTTAGTTTTTTTGGGGTTGGGTCTTATAATAGGAGGTCTAGGAGTGGTATTACTTACTAATCCTATTTTTTCCGCCTTTTCATTAGGATTTGTTCTTGTTTGTATATCCTTATTTCATATTCCATCGAATTCCCATTTTGTAGCTGCTGCACAACTCCTTATTTATGTAGGAGCCATAAACGTCTTAATCATATTCGCTGTTATGTTCATGAACGACTCGGAATATTACAATGATTTCAGTCTTTGGACTGTTGGGGATGGGGTAACTTCACTGGTTTGTACAAGTATTTTTGTTTCACTAATAACTACTATCCCAGATACGGCATGGTACGGGGTTATTTGGACTACAAGATCAAACCAGATTTTGGAGCAAGATTTGATAAATAAAGGTCAACAAATCGGGATTCATTTATCAACCGATTTTTTTCTTCCTTTTGAGCTTATTTCTATAATTCTTTTAGTTTCTTTGATAGGTGCAATTGCTATGGCTCGTCAGTAAAAAATACGGAGAAAAAGAATTATTTGGTTCTGTCTTAGCCTATCCATTTTCCTTCAATTAATGGTCAGATTTTTCAGGTAGAAAATGTAAATTTTTTCTTTTAGTTCAATCTATTACCAATATGTTCCTTAGTTCTGTACTTGTTAGATTCGAGTCAACCAAATTAGTTAAGGTTGAATTGTTGTTCATATTGAAATTAAAGAAATTCAGATTGAGGGGGGTTTGGTTAATGCTGCTTGAACATGAACTTGTTTTGAGTGCCTATTTATTTTCTATTGGTATTTATGGATTGATCACAAGTCGAAATATGGTTAGAGCACTTATGTGTCTTGAGCTTATACTGAATGCAGTTAATATGAATTTCGTAACATTTTCTGATTTATTTGATAGTCGCCAATTAAAAGGGGACATTTTTTCTATTTTTGTTATAGCTATTGCAGCCGCTGAAGCAGCTATTGGGCCAGCCATTGTTTCGTCCATTTATCGTAACAAAAAATCAATTCGTATCAATCAATCGAATTTGTTGAATAAATAATGGTAATTAGATGAATGTGTTAATCATACAAATAACGAATAAAATCTTTCTCAATACAAATTAATATTATATACGACAGAAGCATATGACTCTGTTTGCTAAAGAGTAATAAATCAAAGTATCTTGGCCCTCTCTCATGACCAAATATATAAGTCAATTTTTTAGAAAACAATTTTGGTTAATTATTGATTCGTCTGGTGTCTACAATATATGATTCCATTTTTTTACTAGATCGAAAATTCATGATGTTCAAAAAGTAGATAGATCCAATGTCACATTCAGTAAAGATTTATGATACATGCATAGGGTGCACTCAATGTGTACGAGCCTGCCCCACAGATGTATTAGAAATGATACCTTGGGACGGATGTAAAGCTAAGCAAATAGCTTCTGCTCCAAGAACAGAAGACTGTGTGGGTTGTAAGAGATGTGAATCCGCTTGTCCAACAGATTTCTTGAGTGTCCGAGTTTATTTATGGCATGAGACAACTCGCAGCATGGGTCTAGCTTATTGATACGTTCCAGAAAGCTTAACTTGAATCCATTTTTTTATCTTTACCGACAAAACCCCGTGCTCGAAATCGAAATAGGCTATTTTCTCGAGTACGGGGTTTTCTGGTCAAAGTGTATCTTATCTTGTCTTTACTACGAATTATTTTCCTTGGTTAACAATAATTGTTGTTTTGCCGATATTCGCGGGTTTTTCCATTTTCTTTCTCCCCCATAGAGGAAATAAGGTCATCCGATGGTATACTATATCTATATGCCTAGTGGAACTACTTCTAACGACCTATGTATTCTGTTATCATTTCCAGTTGGACGATCCATTAATTCAATTAGAACAGGATTTTAAATGGATTAATTTTTTTGATTTTCACTGGAGACTCGGAATCGATGGAATTTCCATAGGACCTATTTTATTGACGGGATTCATCACAACTTTAGCTACTTTAGCGGCCCGGCCAGTTACTCGGGATTCACGACTGTTCCATTTCTTGATGTTAGCAATGTACAGCGGTCAAATAGGACCTTTTTCTTCTCGAGATCTTTTACTTTTTTTTATCATGTGGGAGTTAGAATTAATTCCTGTTTACCTACTTTTATCCATGTGGGGAGGGAAGAAGCGTTTGTACTCAGCTACAAAGTTTATTTTGTACACTGCAGGGGGTTCTATTTTTCTCTTAATGGGAGTTCTCGGTATGGGTTTATATGCTTCTAACGAACCAACATTGAATTTTGAAACATTAGCGAATCAATCATATCCTGTGGCATTAGAAATAATATTCTATTTTGGTTTTCTTATTGCTTATGCTGTCAAATCACCGATTATACCTCTACATACATGGTTACCAGATACCCACGGAGAAGCACATTACAGTACATGTATGCTTCTAGCCGGAATCTTATTAAAAATGGGAGCATATGGGTTGGTTCGGATCAATATGGAATTATTACCCCATGCTCATTCCTTTTTTTCTCCCTGGTTGATTATTGTAGGCACAGTGCAAATAATCTATGCAGCTTTAACATCTCCCGGGCAACGCAATTTAAAAAAGAGAATAGCCTACTCTTCTGTATCTCATATGGGTTTTACAATTATAGGAATAGCCTCCGTAACCGATCTGGGACTCAATGGGGCCATTTTGCAAATAATTTCTCATGGATTTATTGGTGCGGCGCTTTTTTTCTTGGCAGGAACGAGTTATGATAGAATACGTCTCGTTTATCTCGACGAAATGGGAGGAATAGCTATCCCAATGCCAAAAATATTTGCAATGTTCAGTAGTTTCTCGATGGCTTCTCTTGCATTGCCGGGAATGAGTGGTTTTGTTGCCGAATTGGTAATCTTTTTTGGCATAATTACCAGCCCAAAATATCTTTTAATGCCAAAAATACTAATTACTCTTGTAATGGCAATTGGAATGATATTAACTCCTATTTATTCATTATCTATGTCACGCCAGATGTTTTATGGATACAAGCAATTTAATGCCAAAAATTTTTATTTTTTTGATTCTGGACCACGAGAGCTTTTTGTTTCAATCTGTATCTTTCTGCCAGTAATAGGCATTGGTATTTATCCAGATTTCGTTCTCTCACTATCTGTTGACAAGGTAGAAGCTATTTTATCTAATTACTTTTCTCGATAGTTTGCATGAATAAGGCATAAAAAAAAAGCTGCGATAATAAAATTAGGTGGACAATAAAAGAAAAAGAAGTGAATTGTAATCAGATACGTTTGAAGTTTTAGAGAACCGGTTCAATCAAGTAGTAATTGAACCGGTTCTCTAAAACTAACACAAACTTTCATTACATATGCGATTTCTATGTATTAGGTCACGTCTTCGATTAAGATGCTAATGTGAATGAACCATAACTATGTAGGCCTATTCCTAATAGATTGACCCCAAAATAGCATACCCAAATTATAAGAAATCCCATAGAAGCTACAATTGCGGAATTTGTGCCTTTTAAATTTTGGTTGGTTCTAATATGTAAATAAATAGCAAATATAGTCCAAGTAATAAATGCCCAAGTTTCCTTGGGGTCCCAATTCCAATATGACCCCCACGCCTCATTAGCCCACACTGCGCCTGAAAGAATACCAACCGTTAAAAAGATAAACCCTAGACTAATGACACGATAACTCCAACGATCCAATTGCTGAATCAATTGATACCTGTGATAATTTCTAAATGAAAGTAAAGAATTGTTTAGTAAAGCATAGCTTCTTTCATTTACATATTGAATCTCATCAAAATCAAAGGAAAATGGCCCAATTAATGAATGCTTGTTTTTACCAAAGACCCATAGGCTTTTTCGAAATGTAATGACTAGAAGAGATACTGATAATAATGATCCACATAAAAGAGCTGCATAACTTAATATCATCATACTTACGTGCATCATTAACCACTGAGATTGGAGGGCAGGTACTAATATTGTGGATTGATGCATTTCAGTCAAAAGACCTGAAGTAGCAAATCCTTGGGTAAAAATAGTACTTGGTGCGGTTATTGCGCTTAAATCGTTTTTATTATTCCATATTTTAGGAACCATATGAATAATGGAAAAGCCCCATGAAAGGAATAGTAATGATTCATATAAATCACTTAAGGGGAAATGTTCCGAATAAATCCAACGAGTAACTAATAATCCTGTTATACAGAAAAAGGTAGCTATCATGCCCTTTTCTGACGAATCATGTAGTCCTATGGTTTCGTGGACTAATAAGGTCATCAAATAAATCGTAATTACAATTGAAACAATTGAAAAAGAGATGTGAGTTAATATATGTTCTAAAGTCGAAAATATCATAAAAAATCCTAAAAAAAAAAAGGGAGTCCTTTAACACTGGAACGGAAATGATTAATCCATTTCATTTTCATTATAAGATTTATTGTATCTCTTTTAGAAGATGCCGCCACTCGGACTCGAACCGAGATGCTCTAGCACTGCTTCCTAAGAGCAGCGTGTCTACCGATTTCACCATAGCGGCTTGCTCGAAAGCATAATAGCCCATACGCACTCAAACGTCGAGATTGTAAGGAGTCAATTCAATGTAATATTTTTTAGGAAAAATGCAAATCAAATAAAGGCCTATTCCTATTTCTATTTGAACGTTCAATAATCTCTTATAGGATGGTTTTCATTTTAACGATGGACTTTTCGAAAGGTTTCAGCTCTCCCAAAACGAACAGCTTAGTAGGAACTAGAGAGTTCTGCTCTCAATTCAGGTATAGAAGTAAAAAAAACCTTTCTTTTTTTTATTCTTTTTTTATGATTTCATGGGTCCGAACAAAACGAAAAAATCTATTGTATCCATAGTCATTAATAAGAAAACCCTCAAAAGAAAAGTGAAACTTTCTATCAAGTACTATGTTTTTTCGTTTGACCAAAAAAACATAGTACCCTTTTTTTATTTAGGAAATGAAAGGCTTCCTATCCTAAATACGACAACCGATAGTGCGGCCTCATATTTATCAGTAAAAAATATGAGTTAATGGGAGTCGTTCATCTTATCAATTTTATTAGCAAATTCTTCGAGGCATATTGATTTAGATTATTCCAAGACTTGTTTATTTTTTTGTTGCACAAAAAAACTTTTTGAATTCCCGGTAGAAAGAGATTTTGCTAAGGAAAAAGCTTTTAGCGCAGCCAAATATCCTTTTCTTTTCCAAATGTTTTTACGAATACGCTTTTTTGATATAGAAGTACGTTTCTTTGGAACGGCCATTTTAAAATAAAGAGGTTACTCATTGTTTTAGTTGGATGTGAAAGACATGTATTGTTCAAAATGCGTCATTTTTTTCTTTAGCTCTATATTTATTCCCTAGATCATACTTTCTTGATAATATACAATATGGATACGTGTGAGTCCCATAGAGGATTTCTGGAGAAAAGTTGTATATCTTAATTTTTTCTTTATTTTCGGAATACTTTATTCCTTTTTTTTACGTACATTATAAAAAAAAAAAGAAGCCTTTTGATATACTAATCTTCGTTCGAATCTATATCTGTGTCACCGTCATAAAAAAAAGGGCTACGGCTCATCGTATTCTCTTTTTTTTAATAAAAAAGAGAAAAATGGAAAACGCTTACCTTAATTGAAGAGAAGAATACTGTAACCTTTTTTCTATCAATTCATCAATAGAGTACAGTACCCTTAGTTAAATGAAAATTTCAAAAAAGGAAAACCGGAATGAGACTGATATTGAATCAGTTAATATAATAAACACTTGAGAAAAAGCCATTTAACTAAGTCCTTTTTTCAATTCTACGCAAAGTGGGTATCAAAGTGCCGGATATCGTAGAGTTTTCTAGAAGTATCCGTTGTTTTGGTGGAATAGAAGCTACTCGAGAATAATTAGTAAAGTCTTCCAAATATACTAACTAGAATCACAAGATCTTTTTTGGGGGTCAAGTTTTTGCTAGATCCTATGCTCAATAAAGTTATTGATGGATCTTACATACCAGAATAAAGTACTTTTTTTACTATAATTAAATTACTTAATTGTTTTTCCTTGATCAATGAATATAATAATAAAGAAATGAAAATTTCATATTATGATTCTGTATCTTCCTAAATATCCTAGTTAATCACTAAGTGGTACCTTTTCAAAAAAACTTGATCTTTTGACCGCTTGTAACTTCTTATTTTTTTTTGGAGGGGAAAGAATTAGAAAGATTTAAGAATCCAAAATTCTATTTTAGTTCTTTCTTTTCTTTATTTTATTGCTCTTTCCGAAAGATATCAGAGCTGGTGAATTGAAAAAAAAAAAGTTTGATTTTCTTATGGAACATACATATCAATATGCATGGATCATACCTTTCGTTCCACTTCCAGTTCCTATAGCAATAGGGGTGGGGCTTCTCCTTGTTCCAACGCCAACAAAAAACCTCCGCCGTCTCTGGGCTTTTCTTAGTGTTTTATTACTAAGTATAGTTATGCTTTTTTCAATCGATCTGTCTATTCAACAAATGAATGGTAGCTCCATCTATCAATATTTATGGTCTTGGACCATAAATAATGATTTTTCTTTAGAGTTTGGCGACTTGATCGATCCACTTACTTCTATTATGTTAATATTAATCACTACTGTTGGAATTATGGTTCTTATTTATAGTGATAATTATATGTCTCATGATGAAGGATATTTGAGATTTTTTGCTTATATGAGTTTTTCCAATACTTCCATGTTGGGATTAGTTACTAGTTCAAATTTAATACAAATTTATTTTTTTTGGGAGTTAGTTGGAATGTGCTCGTATCTATTAATAGGTTTTTGGTTCACACGACCAATTGCAGCAAATGCTTGTCAAAAAGCGTTTGTAACTAATCGTGTAGGGGATTTTGGTTTATTATTAGGAATCTTAGGTCTTTATTGGATAACGGGTAGTTTCGAATTTCGAGATTTGTTTAAAATAGTCACAACCTTGATTGAGAATAATGGTTTAAATTCTTTTTTTCTTACTCTGTGTGCCGCCCTATTATTCCTTGGTGCAGTTGCTAAATCTGCACAATTCCCCCTTCATGTATGGTTACCTGATGCTATGGAAGGGCCTACCCCTATTTCAGCTCTTATACACGCTGCTACTATGGTAGCAGCGGGAATTTTTCTTGTAGCTCGACTTTACCCTCTTTTCACAGTTATACCTTACATAATGAATCTTATTTCTTTGATAGGTATTATAACCGTACTTTTAGGAGCCACTTTGGCTCTTGCACAAAGAGACATTAAGAGAAGTTTAGCGTATTCGACAATGTCGCAGTTGGGTTATATTATGTTAGCTTTAGGTATGGGATCATATCGAGCTGCTTTATTTCATTTGATCACCCATGCCTATTCAAAAGCATTATTATTTTTAGGCTCCGGATCCATTATTCATTGTATGGAAAGTATTGTTGGATATTCTCCAAATCAAAGTCAAAATATGGCTCTTATGGGCGGTTTAACAAAATATATGCCAATTACAAAAACTTCTTTTTTGATAGGTACACTTTCTCTTTGTGGTATTCCGCCCCTTGCTTGCTTTTGGTCAAAAGATGAAATTCTTAGCGATAGTTGGGTATATTCACCTATTTTCGCGATAATAGCTTATTTCACAGCCGGATTAACTGCATTTTATATGTTTCGGATGTATTTACTTACTTTTGCGGGGCATTTAAACGTCTATTCTCAAAATTTCAGCGCTAAAAAAAGCAGCTCGTTTTATTCAATATCCATCTGGGGTAAAGAAGGACAGAAAGTAATCAACACGAATCTTTTTTTATCAACAGTAAAAAAGAAGCAAAGAGTTCCTTTTTTTTCGAAGAAAGCATATTCAATTGATAGGAATGTAAAAAAAGGAACGCAACCCCTTATCACATTTACTCATTTTAGAAATAAAGAAAATAATCCATATCCTTATGAATCGGAAAATACTATGCTTTTTCCCCTTCTTATATTAGGATTCGTTACTTTGTGTGTTGGGTTTATCGGAATTCCTTTAAATTATAGAGGAATGGATTTGAATATATTATCAAAATTGTTAACTCCATATATAAACCTTTTACATTCAAATTCGAGCAATTCCGTGGATTGGTATGAATTTCTTACAAATGCAATTTTGTCAGTCAGTATAGCTTATTTAGGAATCTTTTTTGCGTTCTTTTTATATAGGCCTGTTTATTCATTTTTACAGAATTTGGACTTAATTAATTCATTTGTAAAAATGGGTCCTAAAAGAGGTCTTTGGGACAAAATAGTAAATGTGATATATAATTGGTCATATAATCGTGGTTACATAGATCGTTTTTATGCAACAACCTTTAATACCGGTATAAGAGGACTGGTTGGATTCACTCAGTTTTTTGATAGACGAGTAATTGATGGAATTACAAATGGAGTTGGTATTACAAGTTTATTTGTAGGAGAGGGGATCAAAAATGTAGGGGGCGGAAGAATATCTTCTTATCTATTCTTCTATTCATTTTTTTTATTCTTTTTTTTATTAATATTCATTTACAACAATTTCTGATAGAGGAGGTCTTTATCTTCTTTAAGTTTAAGTATTTCTAACTTTGAA
>JAJJMC010016125.1:0-15000 GCA_023531435.1 Papaver californicum
AAAGAAGTTTTTTAGTTATCGGTAAAGAAAAAAAAGAAGAGTTCGTTTTCATTACGGGCATAAGATCCATTTATATTGTAAGAAGAATCAAAAGTTTCGGATACTTACTTTAAAATTTTTCCTCTAGAGCTGTATTTTATACCTATAATTGGTGCTATATTCATGATTAGTAATCAGGAAGTTTCGATCAACAGGATAAAAGAATGCATTCTTCTTTTGTTTTGGCAAAATTTTATGAAGAAAAAGAATTTCATCTTATCCTCTTACGTATTATAGATATAGAAAAATTCAAATATATAAAATAATAGAATTGAAATCGTGCCTATTTCAATATCTCCCGTGAGAACTCATATTTAGTTCTACATTCCTTGCACTTATTATTCTATACTTATAATAAATAGATATACTTATCATAAGATATCTTTATAACAGGTACAAATTTTAAATCGAGGTATCCATTCTATGACAACTTTTGATTTACCCTCTATTTTTGTGCCTTTAGTGGGCCTAGTTTTCCCGGCAATTGCAATGGCTTCTTTATTTCTTCATGTTCAAAAAAATAAGATTGTCTAGATCCCTATGAAGCAGACGCTTTTATATCAAAGCAATTTGATGAATTATTTCTAATGGTTCACATCATAGGAGTGCTAGTTGATGGGAGTTACTTCGGGAACAAAAAAAGTAAAGTAAAATTCATTTGGGTTATTCTCTCAATTCCAAAAAAATGCAACTTGATCTAATATGAATTGGCGCTCAGAACGTATATGGATAGAACTTATAACGGGGTCTCAAAAAACAAGTAATTTCTGCTGGGCCTGTATCCTTCTTTTAGGTTCACTAGGGTTCTTATTGGTTGGAACTTCTAGTTATCTTGGTAGGAATCTAATATCCTTATTCCCGTCTCAGGAAATCCTCTTTTTTCCACAAGGCATCGTTATGTCTTTCTATGGGATCGCGGGTCTGTTCATTAGCTCCTATTTGTGGTGCACAATTTCGTGGAATGTAGGTAGTGGTTATGACCGATTCGATCGAAAAGAAGGAATAGTGTGTATTTTTCGTTGGGGATTTCCTGGAATAAATCGTCGTATCTTCCTTCGATTCCTTATGAGAGATGTCCAGTCGATTAGAATCGAAATTAAAGAGGGTCTTTTTCCGCGTCGTGTCCTTTATATGGAAATCAGAGGTCAGGGAGCCATTCCCTTGACTCGTACTGATGAGAACCTGACTCCACGAGAAATTGAACAAAAAGCGGCGGAATTGGCCTATTTCTTGCGCGTACCAATTGAAGTATTTTGAAATGAACTGCGAAGAATTAATGTTTTGTTAGCATGGGGAAAGAAACAGAACTAATGAATCTTCATTTTATAGAACTTAACTTAAGTTTTTTCAGAACGTTCATTCGAGCAAAAGTGGATGTATATGGAATAAACAGAAAACGAAACTTTTTTTGTGGAAACAAAAAAAACGCAATTCTTTCAGACTATAATTTTTCTTTTTTGGGGGTCTACTATTTTGAATTGTTACGTTAGATACAGATGGATTCTATATTGTAAATAACTCCTCTTTTTTTTTGTCAAGCGATTTTTCTTTTTCTACGCCTTTTTCCTGCTTGATCATCAATGATTAGATCCCTTAATAACTATAAATATCCAAACTTTCTCAGGTTTTGCCACTCATTTTTGATTTCACCATTATCTCAATATTTTTCAAAATTTCCCTCCATTATTCCTGGGCTGTAGGTAGCCCTTCGCAATAATTGATCTAACAAAGGCGGCTCTTTCGGACATTAATCGAAAAGATGCAATTGTTTCTAATTTGACTAATGTTTCTAATTTGACTAATTGAAGACCCGGAAACTTTTTTCTTCATTCGAAGCGAAGCAAACCCTTACTCTTATTTCTATGTTCTTTCTTGATCCAAGGACTAACTAAAAAAAAAAGGAGGCGTAGATCCATAGGTTCGATACCTTGTTATCGAACTCATGCTTCATAGAAATATTCGATCGGATAGAGTCGACGAAAGAGGTAGTTTCATTAGTAATTTACAGATTAAAAATGCCACAAAAGAAAACATTCACTACCCTCACATATCTTGCATCTATTATATTTTTACCCTGGTGGGTTTCTCTCTCATTTAATAAAAATATGGAATCCTGGGTTACAAATTGGTGGAATACTAGGCAATCCGAAATGTTTTTGACTGATATTAAAGAAAAGAATCTTCTAGAAAAATTCATAGAATTAGAAGAACTTTTCTTTTTGGACGAAATGATAAAGGAGTACCCGGAGACACATATACAAAAACTACGTATAGAAATCCACAAGGAAACGCTACAATTGGTCAAGATGCACAATGAGGGTCATATTCATAGCATTTTGCACTTCTCGACAAATATAATCTGTTTCGCTATTCTAAGTGGTTATTCTATTCTAGGTAATGAAGAACTTCTCGTTCTTAATTCTTGGGTGAAAGAATTCCTCTATAACTTAAGTGACACAATAAAAGCTTTTTCTATTCTTTTATTAACTGATTTATGTATCGGATTCCATTCGCCTCATGGTTGGGAACTAATGATTGGCTCTATCTCCAAGGATTTTGGATTTTATCATAATGATCAAATTATATCTGGTCTTGTTTCCACTTTCCCAGTAATTCTAGATACACTTTTAAAATATTGGATTTTCCGTTATTTAAATCGCGTATCTCCGTCACTTGTAGTGATTTATCATTCAATGAATGACTAAAGGCTGATTCACCGATATTAATCAAATCATAATGTTTGTTACTTTGTTTGTACATACATAAACAAAGCATTCCAAATCTTACTTACCTTTTCTATTTATACCCATCCCAGAGATTCTTCCTGTATTCCATTCCAGTAAAATTATTCCATTACAATAGCAGAATCGTGGATAGGGAACTATACTAGTAACCTACCTAATTTATTGTAGAAATTCTCGGGATCAACGATTGGACCATGCAAAAAAGAAATATCTTTTCTCGGATAAAGGAGCAGATGGCTCGATCCATTTCTGTATCGATCATGCTATATGTAATAACTTGGCCATCTACTTCATATGCATATCCCATTTTTGCGCAGCAAGGTTATGAAAATCCACGAGAGGCGACTGGGCGTATTGTCTGTGCCAATTGCCATTTAGCTAATAAGCCTGTGGATATTGAGGTTCCACAAGCGATACTTCCTGATACTGTATTTGAAGCAGTTGTAAGAATCCCTTATGATATGCAACTGAAACAGGTTCTTGCTAATGGGAAAAAGGGGGCTTTGAATGTAGGGGCTGTTCTTATTTTGCCTGAGGGATTCGAATTAGCCCCCCCCGATCGTATTTCTCCCGAAATGAAAGAAAAGATGGGCAATCTTTCTTTTCAGAGTTATCGTCCCACAAAAAAAAATATTCTTGTGATAGGTCCTGTTCCAGGTCAGAAATATAGTGAAATCACCTTTCCAATTCTTTCCCCAGACCCCGCTATTAACAAAGACGTTCACTTCTTAAAATATCCTATATATGTAGGTGGGAACAGAGGTAGGGGTCAGATTTATCCCGATGGGAGTAAGAGTAACAATACAGTCTATAATGCTACATCAGCAGGTATAGTAAGTAAAATTGTACGTAAAGAAAAAGGGGGATATGAAATAAGCATAGCAGATACGTCAGACGGTCACCAAGTGGTCGATATTATACCTCGAGGACCGGAACTTCTTGTGTCAGAAGGCGAATCTATCAAGCTTGATCAACCACTAACAAGTAATCCCAACGTGGGTGGATTTGGTCAGGGAGACGCAGAAATAGTACTTCAAGATCCATCACGTGTCCAAGGCCTTTTGTTCTTCTTGGCATCTGTTATTCTGGCACAAATATTTTTGGTTTTGAAAAAGAAACAATTCGAGAAGGTTCAATTGTCTGAAATGAATTTTTAGGTCCACGGATTTATTAACATAAAGTTCATAAAAACCAAATTCTTCTTGATCGATGTAATTATGTATGGTTAAAAATAGGATTTAGTTTACTTGCTTTGTTGCTACTGTTTGTTTTTATACAAGATATTGGAAAGTACTTAGCTTTGACTTTTACTGCTAGTAATAGACTAGTATTATATTGTGAAGAACGCGTTATTTGACGTGAATCCAACTCCCTTTTTCAATCCAAAAAGGAGTGGCGTTACTATCTCACTATTGTCAAATTTGAAATGCCACGAAATACATGAAATCAAAAGTATCCTATTCTATATAGAAAAAGGGAATCAAATTCGAATAGGAGTAGATAATCGACATAAGTGGTAGGAGAATATAAAGCAAGGAATAAATGAAAGGAACAACCTATTATAGGAGGGATTTTTTCTCTTTCTAATCTTCGACACAAGAAAAGGGTGAAATTTTCTTTTCTTGTGTCAAAAGAATAATGATTCTTAATCCCCTTACGCCTAAAAAGTACTATTCCCTTTTTTTAGGTTTATCGGAACCTCGCCTCTTTGGATTTATAAAAAGTAGTGGACAATAAAAAAGGGGGGTGGATTCGCTCGTTGAGTAACTCGAACTTCTTCGATGAACTAAAAAAAAAAAGGAAAACTTTGATGAGATAATAAAATAAATGGAGTAAGCTTCTATTAGTATAGAAATTCTTTGGATGATGTCTCATATACAGGAATCCACATTATGTATGTCATTCAGAAAATAGATTAATTCCCGCCCTTTTTTTCGATTTCGGACGAATACCTACTATGTAGGAACAGGTATTATGAATCCAATCAATAGAGTTAATTCTCCAAAAGCAAGCATCATCTTAAAAAAGAGCTATTTGAAACATCGGAGCAAAAGGCCCACTTTTTTTTTACGAATAGAATAGTGTGCTTGTATTAACTGGATTATCTGCAAACTTTTTTTATGGAATGAAAAAAAATT
This sequence comes from Papaver californicum, assembly GCA_023531435.1. NCBI lineage: Eukaryota > Viridiplantae > Streptophyta > Magnoliopsida > Ranunculales > Papaveraceae > Papaver > Papaver californicum. The sequence continues at coordinate 4,922 of JAJJMC010016125.1, forward strand.
TCGTTGAAAAAGTAAGAGCTCAACGGGACCTTACCCCTCGAATTAAACAAAAGGGGTAAGGTCCCGTTGAGCTCTTACTTTTTCCTGTCTACAACTCAGTTCATATTATTATTACAGGGATGAGCCCAACCCGGAATATGAACCGTAAAAGAAAACACCTATTGAACCGATCACAGGAATACCGGCTACAGTACCTATCAACCAAAGAGGAATCCTTCCAGTAGTATCGGCCATTTACCCCACTTCCCTCCACATTTCATCAAGTGGTCATGCTAGAGACATAAACAGCCATGGATAATTTTGAGATGAGATCCTTCCGAGTGGGATATAGAGAATTCGCACTATTCTCTCCCTTTTTCTTAATTGAAGAAATAATTGGAAAATAAAACAGCAAGTACAAAAATGAGTAATAACCCCCAGTAAAGACTGGTACGATTCAATTCAACATTTTGTTCGTTCGGGTTTGATTGTGTCATAGCTCTATAATTCAATTCGGGTTAGGTTTATCGTTGGATGAACTGCATTGCTGATATTGACCCCAAAAAAGAAACGGTAGGTACAGCTAGTCCGTGAATAGCTAACCATCGCACTGTAAAAATTGGATAGGTTCGATCTATAGTCATTGGGGCCTCCTAAAAGGATCTACTAAATTCATCGAGTTGTGCCAAAGGATCAAAACGGCCAGTTATTAATGGAATTCCTTGTCGACTCTCTGTAAAATACTCGTTTGGCCGAGGGCTTCCAAACACATCGTAAGCTAAACCCGTGCTGACGAATAACCAACCCGCAATGAATAGGGAAGGTATAGTAATGCTATGAATGACCCAGTATCGAATACTGGTAATAATATCACCAAAAGCGCGTTCTCCCGTGCTTCCAGACATGCTGAGCTCCACATATTCTTGTACAGTCAAAGGGGATCGATTCCGTGAAAGATGGGATCAGTAAGTGGAAACCCACGGATCCTTAATCTTTGTTAGATCGTCAATAGTGTACCGAAGGCGTCTTTAGAGTATACCGAATCAGTATAGCTACCCTTCTTCTGACACAGCAACGCAATTTAAATCAGTATCCAAAAGAAGTGTTACATAAACTCTTTCTTCCTTTTTTGTTCCTTATATATAAGGATGATGTGCTATTCAACCCAAAATTTCTGTACTGTAGTAGTATAGGGTTCTTTTCATTACTCGCTTTGGGCTAGAAACTGAAGATCTGGTAAAGCTTGAGTTCGCCGGGTTGGGTTCTAATAATTAATGAAAGATGTTATCATATTCACACAATTCTATTAGATACGAAATCTAGAAACCTCTTTTCTTGGTTGTATATAACGGGTTTTTCTTCGGATCCTTTGAGTTCAAGGAATGGATTAGTAGTACAATAATAGGAGTAGATAGTATTTGACCAAAGAAAAAAAGGAAGAATCAATCAATATTCGTGATGCAACCATTGTCGTATTACAGCCAAAGGTTCTTTTCCTTCTTGACCTAGATACAAGAGAGGGATTCCCTAATATGGAAAGGCGGCATGTAGAACCTAAAAGGAAAAGATAATAGAATGACTAGTTTTAGAATTGAGTTGTCCCGAAATAAAGCTTTTATTTCGTCCAGCGATCGTGCGATACTTTTTTCTTAGCATTTGTGAGATATTATGTACAATTAAAGAGCCTACGACTTTTTTTATGAGGTTAAAGGTGTTGTGATAAGGTCCTTTGCTCCAAAAAGGAAACTTGATTATATACAATTGAAAAAGAAATGATCAAAATAGAAAAGATTTTCTATTTGATTCCATAGTGATTAAAAAAGAGTTTACTTTATGAAATGAATGAAATTCCACTACAAAGTTTTTTCTTTTTACTTGACTCAATAGTTGCTCAACGAATCTGTTGATTCAAAATAACGGAATCGGTAGATGTTAGAGATGATGGATCACTAGATCAATCTTTTTTCTACTTCTGTCACCCTATCTTTGTTAGTGCCGTCTATAATGATTGATGAATCAAAAACTTTTCATTGGAGCAGATTTTGTCAGTTTTTTTTTTTATGTAAACTTAGGTAAATGTTTTATCACCATATGTATAAAAAGACCGTATCTTATTTAGCTCCTTTATGCCTACTCTAACTAGTTATTTCGGTTTTCTACTGGCGGCTTCAACTATAACTCCCGCTCTTTTTATTGGTCTGAGCAAGATACGACTTATTTGAAATGAATTGAATGAACAATTAATAAAAAAACCTTTTTCTGTGAGATTCTAGGTATTCTATAGTGACTTCCCGCGTCAATTGTCAATTCTTGATCATTGAGATTCATTATTGCTTCGGATTTATATTTAAGAATAGATATTACCTCTCTTTTTCCTCTTTCAAACAAACCGAAATGATTGAAGTTTTACTATTTGGAATCGTGTTAGGTCTAATTCCTATTACTTTGGCTGGATTATTCGTAACTGCATATTTACAATACAGACGCGGTGATCAGTTGGACCTTTGATTAAGTAACATCTCGTTTTTGATTGACCTCCTCCTTTTTTAATTCAAGGAGGCCAAATTAAGGTTGCTGTTTAAGTTGGTGGAGTTATTTCATTGTAATTCGAGAACAGAATCACGCTCTGTAGGATTTGAACCTACGACATCGGGTTTTGGAGACCCACGTTCTACCGAACTGAACTAAGAGCGCCTTCTTATCACAATAGATAAGACCATAAAAAAGTATTATCTTTGTAGGCCTAATATACTTTGTATGTCTATAGTATCATAATGTATGTACAATTAGGATCGATCTCAATTACTGTCCACGGGAAAAGTAATAGGTAGGGATGACAGGATTTGAACCCGTGACATTTTGTACCCAAAACAAACGCGCTACCAAGCTGCGCTACATCCCTTTCAATTGGTATACAGTGTCATTGTAGAGAATCCCTGTCTTGTTTTCCACATCATTATTTCCCCCCTATAATAAAAAATTTCGCTTGCAATTTGTTCTTTTTGGTCTCATATAACATATAATAAAAGAATTATTTACATATGAAATCCGTCGGATAGAGAAATGAATATTTGTCGGTAATACTCAGGAAGAGGGGGGCGTCTTTTTCTGTTTTAAGGAAAGGGAAATCTTATCTACCGGGTCGTTGTATATATCTATTTTTGTTAGGGATTTCACTTACTAATACAAGTGATCCTTAACCACATATGCATCTGATCATATATGTATTACAATAAAGAAGGAGAGTTTGCAATGCGAGATATAAAAACATATCTCTCTGTGGCACCTGTGCTAAGTACTCTATGGTTTGGGTCTTTAGCAGGGCTATTGATAGAGATTAATCATTTATTCCCAGATGCGTTGACATTCCCGTTTTTTTCATTCTAGTTATTGACATGGGAAGGGATGAAGAAGATTAGTGAGATAATAAATTATCTGTGACTAATCCTTCTTCCTCTCTTTGTTTTATTCTTTTTTCCTATTTTCAAAATATAGAAGGACAGAAAAGGAAAAAACAAAAGTGGATTCAATCTCAGTGAAACTTGGGTTAGACTCAAAGGGCCTAAGAAAATAGAAATAAATGGGATCTAGGGAAACTAAAGAAATCATACAAGATATTTAAATGAAATACTGTATGTACTAGGATTCAAAATAATTGATAGTTATAAATTGTTGTATTACTTATTCTTTATATTACTCTATTGATTGCAACAAAATCTTTTGAAATTTGATTTCGGGTCGAAAATCAAAGAGTTGGGTAAATCCAAAATTCAAGGGAGGTTCATGGGCAAGGGTAAAGATGTTAGAGTCAGAGTTATTTTGGAATGTACCAGTTGTATACGAAACCGTGTTAATAAGGAATCATCGGGCGTTTCCAGATATATTACTCAAAAGAATCGACACAATACGCCTAGTCGATTGGAATTGAGAAAATTCTGTCCCTATTGTTGCAAACATACAATTCATGGGGAGATAAAGAAATAGACCGAACCAGAGGTAGAGGGTGTGTGTGCTACCCTTCGAAGTAACAAGAATAAATTACATATAATATATAGAAACAAATCAAATCCTATTTCAGTCGGATCAAAAAAGAATTCGAATTCAGAAATAGGATTTTCGGGATAAGGAATAAACAATGGAAAAACCCAAGCGACCTTTTCTTAAATCCAAGCGATCTTTTCGTAGGCGTTTGCCCCCAATTGGATCGGGGGATCGAATTGATTATAGAAACATGAGTTTAATTAGTCGATTTATTAGTGAACAAGGAAAAATATTATCTAGACGAGTGAATAGATTAACCTTGAAACAACAACGATTAATTACTATTGCTATAAAACAAGCCCGTATTTTATCTTCGTTACCTTTTCTTAATAATGAGAAACAATTTGAGAGAACCGAGTCGACCCCTAGAACTACTGGTCCTAGAACCAGAAATAAATAGGCCGCCCATGCCTCAATTGAATAAAAATTCCAACCCGAACCCCAACTCTGGTTGGTGTTTTGTTCAAAAATTCGAGAATCTAGATTGTATTGTCATGTCATAAGAAAAAAAGAATTGGGGAAGAAAAAGAGAAAGTCCTTAATTATTATTATGGAAACGTGTTAATTTCTTTTTACTACTTTATTATAGTAATTTATACCCTACCCTCCCGGAGTTCATTCTCCGGGGAACTCCGTTTAGATCATTCTGGTGGATTCCTTACAATCCCCTTATTTAATGATCTCGTTGGAAATCATGTAAAGACAATTCCTATTTGATATAGCTATTTGTGCAAGTATTTTACGATTAAGAAGTAACTGCCCCTTGCGCAGATCATGTATTAATCGACTATAACTATAAGATATCCTATTCTCACGAATTACTGCATTTATACGAGTGATCCACAAACGACGAAAATCTCTCTTTTGCCTGCCCCTATCCCGATGAGCCGAAACTAAAGCTCTCATTTTCTGTTGAGTCATAGTTCGAGTAAGTCTTGAATGCGCCCCTCGAAAGGTTGATGCAAATAAACGCATTTTTGTTCTACGTCTCCGAGCTATATATCCTCGTTTAATTCTGGTCATTGAATCAAATGAAACTTTGATGAATAACTAATTGATTTCTTTTCTTTCAGTCATTCTTTCCCCCCCTAGTCTATTAATAACAAAACTGATTCTTCCGATGTATAAAAAAAAAATTCCAATGGCTTTTGCTACTATGACCTTCCCAACCACGATTTTTTTGAGGCATTTCATTTCACCTCGAAATAAGAAATTGTATTGATACTTGGTATCAAAAAAAAAGTAAATAAAAAACGAAAAATTGTGGGTTCCATCGTTTCTATGGTTACGGTTTAAACGGTGAGGTCCTTTCTATACACCGGAGCCTCTTACCTATTTAGTAACTTGTACAGTTCACACTCTTTGGCTCTACCCATGAATTATCCAGTAATAGGTCTTTTCACAACTAGATCTACCCATACAGTAACGGCATTTCATTATGAAGGTTGGTTAGGTAGCTGACCCTGTTAGTCCGTTTTTGCAAGAATGGGAGCATAATCTTTCTGCTTCTAAAATACCATTCCATTCCCCCGCTTAATGGATAACCATTTGCTACCAATGGGGAGTTGCTTCTCATCTCCAGTTGAGATGATTGGATTTATACCAAAGGAAACCATAAATTTCATACACAATAGAGGTCCTTTTTTCGATAGTGATATGGGGTTTTTCCATTCCTATTCATTGGTACCGATCATTGATACTGTCAAAAAAATCTCCTTTCTTTTGTTCCAGTTCATGATCTGAACGAGTCGCACATACACCCTAGTACATGTTCCTCGACGCTGAGGACATCCCCGAAGGGCGGGGGATTTTGTGACATTTCTGATTGGCTGTCTTGTATTTCTAATAAGTTGTTTAATAGTTGGCATGCTGGATCGTATACAGAATGGGCTGGTTTAGATCGATCCTAACCGGATGATTATGAATTCCTCTCGTTTCATTGAATATTTTCCCACTACCACTTTTAACCTCGGTAAGAAAATAAAATAGGAAATAACATAGCTCAGTCAATTATGGTTCGAAACGGAATGGAATCACAGATTTACGTGAAGTCCCCGGTATTTTCGACCGCTACAAGATCAACAATTCCATGAGCTTGGGCTTCTGTTGCTGACATAAAAACGTCCCTTTCCATGTCTTCGGATACAACCCATAATGGATTGCCCGTTCTTTGTACATAAACCCTTGTGAGGGTTTCGCGAAGTTTCAGCAGTTCTTCCGCTTCCAGGACAAATTCTCCTGTTTGTGCCTCGTAAAAAGAGCTAGCAGGTTGGTGGATCATTACCCTGATGATATAACATAATGAATGCTTCCTCTGTCTCAATGATAGAAAGAGACAAGAAAAAATCGAATTGAAGAACCGTACAGGCATTTTTTGCGCATTGCATACGGCTCTAGAATGGAATCTACTTTTACCTAAAGTGGAGGATCTATCAAACCCAGATCGGTAAATAATCCATTTACCACCCTTTCTTTCGGGAGAGTTAAAAAATACTATGATGGTTCCGTTGCTTTATATATTTATCTCGTCTGTAATTCAGCAATCCCAAAGTTTCTTTTTGATCCGATCAAATAGGGAAAGGATAATCTTGTGTATGTTTTTTCATTTTAATACTATTTCGTAACAGAAATATAGGAAAGAGCCCTCTGATGTGTGATGTGAAAACAAAAAAGTTTGTGACGCTGAAATCGAACCCCGATAGATAAAATCAAATCAGAAATTCCTTTTGTCTCATACTACTCTCTCGATACGGAATCTCATGTTATAAAAGAACAATGATGGTTTGCTCATATCGAACTCGAAGTGCCATGCTATTATTACTTTATTTTTCATATTTTATCTGGCGAAGGCATAGTCTTCTTTTTTCTCTCAAATAAAAAACTCATTGGCGCCAAGCGTGAGGGAATGCTAGACGTTTGGTAATTTCTCCTCCGACCAGGACGAAAGACCCCATTGAAGCGGCTAATCCCATGCATATTGTATGTACATCTGGTTGCACAAATTGCATAGTATCATACATAGCTATTCCGGGTGTTACCCACCCACCGGGGGAGTTTATAAACAAATAAACATCTTTTGTATCATCCTCTATAGTGAGATATATCATGAGACCCATAAGTTGATTTGCGATCTCGCTATCGACTTGTTGGCCTAAAAAAAGTATTCTTTCTCGATGAAGTCGGTTGATTAGGACAAAATTGTATCCCTTAGGGACCGTACACGCACCTTTAGATGCATACGGTTCAAAAAAAAAGAATCAATGTGTCGATTCCAGCCCTCTTTATTTTCCCCTTTTTTCATAGGAGGATTTTTCTAACTCCTAATGAATGAAGGGCCTTTAGTCTTCTATTTTTCAAGAAAGCAGAGCAGGGTTTTGACTCACTTACCCCTAAAAAGAGCTCACTAAATTTACCCTCATTGATATATTGTTTCATCGAAATCCAATTCCGATTACGATGTCATTTTCTTGTTCCGGAATGGGCCTCTTCAATTCGTTTAGGTTTATGCTCTACTCCGGGGAAAGATTTACCCGACCTCTATTTGCACATATAGGACAAATGATCCCAATACCGCTTCTTTTGTTTGCTAATACTTTTTTTATTCATTTTATGTCTTCCGCTTCCGCCAATCACTGGAAAAGTATGATGACTCACTCCGTCGATTGATTGGCGGTTTGAGGTCGCTGGTATAATATAGGAATTCTTTATGATACAAAAGGTAATCATACATATTTTACCGATTGGGTTTTTTTGAACGGAGCCTGGATACTTCATTTTTTTGGTCCAACCAAGCCAACCATAAATTCTTCTAATTGAAAAATGCATATTGATCCCCCAAATAAATTGCTCTAATTGCACTTCACGCTTCAAATTATTGATGGTTCAATCAATCTTTCTTGGGTGAAACAGAGGATATCTCGATCGGGGGAGAAAACGGGGAAATCCCATATGACCCAATATGTCTGACAAGTCGCACTATACGTCAACCCAAACCGAATCTTCCTCTCCAGGAATCCGAAAAGGTACTTTTGGAACACCAATAGGCATTAAATGAAAGAAAAAGGTTTTTAAGTACTAAAATTTCACTTTGATGTGGAAACGTAACAACGGGTTTTCTTTTTTTCATAATATTTATGTTTTCGGGTTTTATCCATAGATTGTAAAGTTCATCGAAGAAGATGGAATGAATAAAAAAAATTATTATGAATGAGCTGCGATGTTCAAATGATGAACAAGCATCTCTAATTCACTCATCTAAAATGGGACCCATCCCCCCATTGCGTATTGGTACTTATCGGGTATAGAATAGATTTGCTTCTCTTTGTTCCTACGAACAGAATTTTTCTGTTATTACCAACGGAATGCAATATAAATGCACCCTTGCTCCGAGATAATCCATTGAAAAGGAGAAGTCCATAGCATAAGCAGAGTCTTTTCCAATGCGATAAAGTAACATAGTATCTATTTTTCTTTGATAAAGGGGTATTTCCATGGGTTTGCCTTGGTATCGTGTTCATACCGTTGTATTGAATGATCCCGGCCGGTTACTTTCTGTCCATATAATGCATACAGCTCTAGTTTCTGGTTGGGCCGGTTCGATGGCTCTATACGAATTAGCTGTTTTTGATCCCTCTGACCCAGTTCTTGATCCAATGTGGAGACAAGGTATGTTCGTTATACCTTTCATGACTCGTTTAGGAATAACGAATTCCTGGGGTGGTTGGAGTATCACAGGAGGGACTATAACGAATCCGGGTATTTGGAGTTACGAAGGTGTGGCCGGGGCACATATTTTGTTTTCTGGCTTGTGCTTCTTGGCAGCTATCTGGCATTGGGTATATTGGGATCTAGAAATTTTCTGTGATGAACGTACAGGAAAACCTTCTTTGGATTTGCCCAAGATCTTTGGAATTCATTTATTTCTATCAGGGGTCGCTTGCTTTGGGTTTGGCGCATTTCATGTAACAGGCTTGTATGGTCCTGGAATATGGGTGTCCGATCCTTATGGACTGACTGGAAAAGTACAATCTGTAAATCCTGCGTGGGGTGTAGAAGGTTTTGATCCTTTTGTTCCGGGAGGAATAGCCTCTCATCATATTGCAGCAGGTACCTTAGGCATATTAGCGGGCCTCTTCCATCTTAGTGTCCGCCCGCCTCAACGTCTATACAAAGGATTACGTATGGGTAATATTGAAACTGTCCTTTCCAGTAGTATCGCTGCTGTCTTTTTTGCAGCTTTCGTTGTTGCTGGAACTATGTGGTATGGTTCAGCAACAACCCCGATCGAATTATTTGGTCCTACTCGTTATCAATGGGACCAAGGATATTTCCAGCAAGAAATATATCGCAGGGTTAGCGCTGGGCTAGCCGAAAATCAGAGTGTATCAGAAGCTTGGTCTAAAATTCCCGAAAAATTGGCTTTTTATGATTACATTGGTAATAATCCAGCCAAAGGGGGATTATTCCGAGCGGGTTCAATGGACAGCGGGGATGGAATAGCCGTTGGGTGGTTAGGACATCCTATCTTTAGAGATAAGGAAGGCCATGAGCTTTTTGTACGTCGCATGCCTACTTTTTTTGAAACATTTCCAGTAGTTTTGGTAGACGGAGACGGAATTGTGAGAGCCGATGTTCCTTTTCGAAGGGCAGAATCCAAGTATAGTGTCGAACAGGTAGGTGTAACTGTTGAGTTCTATGGCGGTGAACTGAATGGAGTCAGTTATAGCGATCCTGCTACCGTGAAAAAATATGCTAGACGTGCTCAATTGGGCGAGATTTTTGAATTAGATCGTGCTACTTTGAAATCCGATGGTGTTTTTCGTAGCAGTCCAAGGGGTTGGTTCACTTTTGGGCATGCCTCATTTGCTTTGCTCTTCTTTTTCGGACACATCTGGCATGGTGCTAGAACTTTGTTCAGAGATGTTTTTGCTGGTATTGACCCAGATTTGGATTCTCAAGTGGAATTTGGAGCATTCCAAAAACTTGGAGATCCAACTACAAGGAGACAGGTAGTCTGAGACAACATTGCTCCGGTTTCTTTCGACTCTATTTTCTTTTTG